>LT727955.1:26865-111273 GCA_900157175.1 Oithona nana
CAACCTATAGAATATTTCATACTTTGAAAATTTTGAAATAATAGGTCGTACAAAAAAAAATTTCCTTGGAAAACCGACGATTTTTTTGTTAGTTTATCGAGGTCTCAGTGTAATTTGAAAACAAAAGTAGCTTCGTTAGCGATATTGTAAAATGAGACTATTTGAGTGATTTTCAAACACTGTGATGGTCTACATATACTACTAAAGAAAATTACCACAATAATCTTGATAATTAGTCTGCTGTTGTTGTTGATGACTATGACCCAGTACACGTTGTTGACTTTCTTGATTGGCTTGTCGATCCATTTGGAATTTTTTCCACACGGTTTTCTTGCTTTTATGCTGCTGTTGCTGTTGTAAATCTTCTACTGAAGCTCGAAAAATGCCGATTTTCTGTCTGATCTGCTCAATGTCCTCGTCCTCATCATAAACAAACACATGATTGATTTTGGTGAAAACTGAACTGTAAGCAGGAGCTTGAAAGTAACCTTGACCATCATGATCGCCGCGGTTGGCCTCTAAAAATAGTTCAATACCGATCCAATGGCCTTTGCTACGGCCTTCAAGTGGACCAATGTATCGAACGAAGCCGACATCTTTCTCCATTGAACTGTTACTGATGTGGCCATAACTGCCGTTGTGACGGGATTTGACGGACACTGAAGCTGCCTTGGAAGATCGGTAGAACCAGACTGTGTCGCCAATTTTGATTTCTAAAGCTGTTTTCCATTTGGGTGAAGAAATAAGGTCAAATCGCTGACTTGGGGCTAGTGGGACTAGAAGCTCGTATTGTTCAGATTCTAATTGTTCTAATTCTCGCATTAAAACAGATGCTTTGACTTGTTGATCGTCCAAGCTGATGACATTGATGCTGGTGAATTTGGTGTCTGTAAAATAAAGGTTTATATTTAGTAAACGGAGGTGAGTTCCTTAAGACCAAAAGCTAAACTTACTCATTGGAAAGCACAAAGGATCAAATTCCACTAAAGTGCCTTTAGGCACAAATTCAGTAGGATTCACATTTTGACTTAGTAAGAAATCACTTTTCAAAAGTTCTTCGGGTGCTGAAACCCTCCAACCATTGGGTCGATCCACAAGCAAGACGTAAGGATAAATCTTGTGAATTTTGTGAGTTTTTGTGGAAGTCATTTTAAAGCTTATCACAGGTGGCACCTATAATTTTGTTCTTTGTTTTGGTTGTTCACATGATCTTCATCAGCTGTTACAGACATGCAACAATTTGACGAGTCTTTTTTTCGGTTTGAAAAGTTTTTCAAGCGTAACTATTGACACAGATTAGTCATGATACAAATCTTCTGAATTTTTCGTGAAAATATCATGACGTAAAAACATAGGACGTTATCTAAAAGAGATTAGATTAGTCATGAAATTTCTGTTTTGAAATAAGGTTCAATTTTCAATCCACCTGTGGAATTTAGCGGGAAATTTTGAAAATGGTGAAAATTATAAGGGAAAGTGTTTTAGAAAAGTTGATGACCGTGGTTTTTGCAAATATGACGGCTATGCACTTTCAATGGTTTTCTGCATGAGTCTCTTTAAAAAGTGCAACGGAAGATAGATAACAAAACAATACCTGCTTTTGTGGTTTTAAAAGTGTCCTTTCACTTACTTTAGAATAATTTACTTTTCATCTTCCAAGTAAGTTAAAACTCAAATGATTTTTACGCTTTTACAACTTTCTATTTACATTTCAAATTGAAAATGACTTCCTTTAGGCTTTCAAATGAATGAAAAATTGAATTTTCAAAACATTTGTGAAATATTCTGATTACTGAAAGGTTGCGTTAGCATCTAAAAAGTGTTCCGATAAAAAGCTGTCAAGAAATTTCGTATTATATTATTACACCAAAAATTGTTTGAAACAGTCATATTCAAATATTTTACTGCCAAAAAAGACCAAAAACTAACTTATCTCAGCTGAGAGCTTCGATAAAACAACACAAGCATAATTTCTAATTTTAGAATTTTTTGAAGAATTAGAAGAAGAATAAAAATGGGCAGCACAAAGGAATGGAACAACTTTTTCCTGGACGCAGGAATACCCAAAACTGTAGCAGCTCGATATGCAGTGACTTTTTCCGATAATCGAATGAGTTTCGAAATGCTTATGGATTTAAACAAGGTCAGTACTTGTCTTCATTTTGTTTATGCTATAAAAAATCAAGTTTTTGACAACATTCCAGGAATACTTGAGAGACATGAACATCACAGCTCTAGGCGACATAATTGCAATACTTAAGCATGCCAAGACAGTGCAAAGCAAGCGTACAACAGACAAACTTTTGCAACCCGAACGCTCAGTCGATGTATCTGTACCTATTAAAAAAGATCCACCGCCACCACCTAGAATAACAGCTTCGGTAACGCCTCCTCCAAAAGCACCGGTCAAGCCTGAGGTTTCGTCCCGGTTAGGACCACCAGCACCTCGGGATTTTGTCAAAGCGCGAAACACTTTGATTGTCGATCCAGCTGACAAAAAATCCGGCATTTTCTCCCGATTGGCACCAGCATCATCCAATTCTGCTGCCAAAAAAAGATCAATTGACGAGGACAATACAGAATATGATTTGAAACGTAAACGCAGTTCACCACTTTCTGGATCTGGTTCTGATGACTTTTCCGATTTTCAAAGAAGAATCAGAGCCAAACATGGCGAAGCTGATGATGATCTGAATGACACTTCTGGCAGCAATGGAGGTAAATTCAAGAGGTACATGAAAGTCCAGACTTTGGCTGATGGAAGCAAAGTCAAAACGGTTTTGGAACCGGATGATCCGATCTTAGACGAGTATGAGATTAAAAAGCAACATTTGGCAACGGGCAAAAGAACCTTTAAAACCAATCCATCACCTTCATTGACAGTTAGGTTGAACAACTCAAATCAAGATCAGCGTAGACGTATATCGCCTCCACGTGAAAAACGTGAAGAATCGTCAATCCGTGATCGCATTGGTTCCAAACCCTCGTCCAAGATGAGTATGGATCGCGAAAAGCAAAAATCAGTCAAGAGTCGCCTTTCAATCACGACTTCTTCAAGATCTTCGCTAGCTTCAGGATCATCGGCACATGATCCCAAAGCAAGAAAAAGGATTGCAGGTCCTCCAGAAGAAGACGATCTCAGATCAAGACTTGGTTCCTCCCGTAGAAGTTTCTAAGTTGCAAATAAAACCAGAATTCACTCAAAAAATCGTTTTAATTTCCATTTTTTTGCAAATGATGATCAACAAGGTTATTTTAACCAGTACCGGTGCTGAGCAAAGCGACGACTCCAGCGGCAAGGCCCATGGCTCCGACATAGTTGACCACGGGAGAGAAGCTTTTGAAGATATAAAAGCTGCAGACGATAAGGATAGCCAAGAACAAAGCATTGTTGTAAAAGATGCTGAAGGTGGTAGCTTCATATTCGGCAACTTCGTTCTTTTTCCATAAAATACGTTCATCTTTTTCTTTCCTTGAGATTTTTTTATCTCCAGAATCCAACTGAAAAGAAACAAAAATCTCGTTAAAATAATTTTGACAAAGTAAACAATAAAAATTCGTCAAATTGATAATGCTCAGACTTTCTCGTCAATTGAGTTTTAAAAAACGTCAAAAATGGAAAATCACAATATTGAACAAGGAGTTTACTTGAACAGACCAGCAATGACGGATTTAGAACGAGATGAAGCAGAAGAAAAACGTAAAACTAGATTGCTTTGTGCTGTGATTACTGGCAAAATTGCATTGATGTGTTGTCTTCTCGTCATTTTTCCTTTGGCCACTGGTTTAATTGTCTGGTATGCATTGCAATAATAAAGACTTACTTCTTTGTTCATATCCTTGGTGACTGCAGCCTCTCTCTTGACAGCGACTTTGTGCTTCAAGACATGTTTAGTATTTCTGTAGGCAAATGCCACTAACCAAGTTGAGACAATGGTGACAATGGCCAAGACGATGGCTGTAGCCGTGGGGTCAATGGCGTGGATCCTCCAGTACAACCAAATGGGAATAGAAGAGACGATAAAAGCATTTCCATAAAATAAAGCGCTTGACTTGGCCGACACTCGTCTGGAGAAATCCTGGAAAATCACAAATATTAAACATTTGTATTTAGAAGCTTTTGGATTCTGTTTTCAGTACCTGTAGAAGGAATTCGTCCTCTTTGTCACTACTACGAGTCTTCTTGTCTGCCACCATGATTTCAAGTCTACGTTGGAACTGTGAAACTTGAAAGGATGTTTTTGCTCAAGTTGTCTTCCACGTCACACCGGCTGTGCCTTAACGCAAAAGAGATCAGGCGTATGTGTTTTCCGTCAAATGAAAACAGAACATAGGCCAAATAGCGCGAGTTACCAGACGAATTCACGAGTTTTTGAGTATGAGTTTTATATCAATTTAGTTTCACGAGTTTCACAGCAATTTTTTTACGCAATTTTAAAGTAATTATGAATGGCAAATCATTGGCATGTTCATGTAGTCCATTTTCAGATCTTGAACTTCAGGTTGGTGAGGGGCAGCATTGGCATCAGTAAGAATTTCTGTGACTTCATCAAAGAGTGCAACTAAGATGTTGTCTTCATCGGCATTGAACAAGGGACCAATGACATCATTTTCAATCGGATTAAAAAGCAATTTGAGACCAAAATCATCACTGAAAGGATCCGCAGCAACGACAATCACATCTTCCATAATTGGTACGAAATCAGTGTCAGTGTCATCATCATAAAGACTATCATTGTCACCAGGATCTTCTTCATTCCAACTTTTTTCCACACTTGATGCAACCCTCCGAATATATTCACTTTTGTTAGACATGAACAAGTCTGCAGCCAAGCTATTGGCAGGGCTATGAGGATTGGGATCATCCAAAAGACTCTGGATGGAGTGTAAGGTAGTGGAGATATCATATGTTGGCGACCACTTATCTGACAAAATATCCAAGCAAATGCTTCCGTCTTGGTAAATATTGGGATGAAACATCTTTGTCACAAACTTCACTTTTGGAGCATCATGTGGATACTTGTCTGTGAATTCCATGGTTAACTTGAAAGTTCCACCTTCGAATGGAGTGTCATCTGGACCGAAAATGATGGCATCCCATTTGAGGATATTGTCTTCTGTAGGTGCACCTGATACTCCCAAAGGAGGATCTTCTTGTAATTTGCGAAATTCGCGTAGTAAACGTCGTTGTGCTGCTGTTGACATGTTGCTTGATTGGCTTTCAGTTTGTAAATGACTAGCAATATGGAGTTTGTAGGATAATTATTTCTTGGGAATTTGGGGAATTCTATTTCGTCATATAGTATCATGTCTGAGTCATACATAACCGTCGTTGTCAAGCAAACGTTTTGGGATTGCTAACCCTGTTGAAATATCTGTATTTCTGATAAAAATATCTAAGAATTTGATATCTGACGTCTTATTCATTATACTTTTTTAATTGTAAGTAATTTCAATCTAATTATTCATTAAAAATTGAGTATAACTTTCAAAATATTTGTATTTTGGCGCTTTGCTCTCAGTTTTCCTAATTTCATAAAGGAAAGCCTTTATTGTGAGCATCCTTTTTGAGTAACGTCCCCGGTAAACAAAAAAACATTTCTGGTTTTCCAAACAAAACTGAGTCACCTCAAAATCAAATAAAAAGACACTAGACGCTAGACAGGGCGTCTAATCTGCCTTTCAAGTTGAAGTTGTGTCTGTGAGTCATTCAAGATGGGCAAGGATCGTCTTTCAGAGTTACAAGAAAAGTCAAAACACGTCAAACAGTCGGACATTGATAACCTAAACGCCGAAGAAATGAAGCCATTGAAAAAGCAAGATAAAGATTTAACAGAGTCACAAGAAAACTTTTTTGACACAATGAATACAATCAATACACAAATTGACACTGTAAGTTTTGTTTACATTTTGCGAAGCAGGCAGGCGTGCCGGTACGTCACCCTTTTGTTATTGTTTAGAAAACAAAATTAAAATACAATTATTTCGTTCACAGGTGCAAGAAAATGTGGAGGAAGTCAAGAAACTACAACGAAAAATTCTCAATGCCGCGCATAAAAGTGAAGCTGAACATGCCCGACTAAATGACATATATGCTACCACTTTTAAACTTGCTCAAAATATTCGCAAATTGATTGCTGAAGAACAAGACTATGTCGATAAAAAATTGAATCCCAAGAAGACAACGAGTCCATTAAAAATCAATAAAAAGTTGACTGCAAGACAACTAACAGATCTACGAGTGAGAAAAACTCAATTGGATGGCCAATCCACACGAATGTACAACATTTGGGGCGATTACAACCAAGTCCAAGTCCAATTTAGAGAACAATCCAAGAAATTGTTTGTAAGACAATGTAAAGTTATGGGAAATTCATCTTTAAGCAATGAAGAAATGGAACAAATGATTGATGAAGGCAAAAATGTCTTTGCAACTTCAATTTTAGATCAAGAACGGATGGCAAGACAACAACTTTTAGATTTACAAGAACGGCATGGAGAATTCATGAAGGTAAATAGTTAGGCGTGCCGGTACATGACCGGCGCTGAGCTCAGCTAATGCTTTTGTTTGTTACAGCTGGAGAAACAGATTGAAGAGTTGCGGGATATGTTTGTTGAAATTGCAGCATTGGTCAAAGATCAAGGACAAATGATTGATAATATTGAATCGCATGTACAAAAAGCTGAAATTGACGTTGAACAGGGCAAAGGACATTTGGCCAAGGCCAAGGAGTACATGACATCTGCCAGAAAGAAGAAGATCATTTTGTTTTGTATTATCTTTATTATAGTCTTGATTGTACTATTAGTAATACTAGCTGAATTTGGTGCCTTTTCTTCTTCTTCGTCTAATAATCCGGGTTATCCAACGACTACTTCTACTACTACTTCGACTACTATCTCTACTACTTCTTTTAGTATTCCAAGTATTCCTAACAGCAAAACCGAACCTCCAATAATCGTTCCAGAAACTCAACCTTAAATGTCTACATACTCATAAATCTGGCTGTGGGACAAAATCTCATTTTGAAAAATAAACGAATTTTGAATTTTCCCGCGTTTTTGCAAGTTTTGTTGATTGGCCGCAGTGGCGCTGCTAGTTTCCGTCAGCTGTCTTTTCCGAGTCGAATATCGTGTGATTAGGTAAGACAAAAAGGTATTTTTGTGTCTTTTAGGCCATCTAAAGGCCATTTACAGCCTTTATAGTTGCTTTAAGCGCTTGATTATTGAATGTCCTTTCCATTGCGACTCAAAACTTCAGAAAAAAAGTTGATCTGTTGTCTTATTTTTGAGACAAAAATTCACGTCAAATTTTATTTACGGAAATGTTTATGTTTCCGTTACATAAATGATGAAATAATGTAGGAAACTTGGCCTATGCCTTTCAGTCTTTCCAAGTCTTGCTTGACGAGTACTTGACTTTCAATTTTTTAGATTTTTTACAGGAGTCAAAATGCAGATTTTCGTCAAAACCCTCACGGGCAAAACCATCACCCTCGAGGTGGAGCCCTCTGACACCATTGAAAATGTCAAGGCTAAGATCCAAGACAAGGAGGGAATTCCTCCAGATCAGCAACGTTTGATCTTTGCTGGCAAGCAATTGGAAGAGGAGGGAATTCCTCCAGACCAGCAACGTTTGATCTTTGCTGGCAAGCAATTGGAAGATGGACGTACCTTGTCCGACTACAACATCCAAAAAGGTAAGAATTTTGTTTGGGATAACGAGACTGAATATCTCGTCAAATGAATAACGTTACAGACGAATTTGCCTTTGTCTACTTTCGATTTGACGAAAAAATATGTTTTCTGATAAACCCCATGAATTTGAAAATTTTTAAATCTCCATTTTCAGAATCTACTCTCCATTTGGTGTTGCGTCTTCGTGGTGGTGTCATTGAGCCAACTCTCCGTCTTTTGGCCCAAAAATACAACTCCGACAAGATGATTTGCCGCAAATGCTACGCTAGGCTCCATCCTCGTGCAACCAACTGCCGCAAGAAGTCCTGTGGACACACCTCAAACATCAGGCCCAAAAAGAAGTTGAAGTAAACTGCATTGTCAAGATATTTTCCCCGAAGCTGAGGAAATAAACGAGAATTATGACAACTTCAAGTGATTGAATTTTCAATATTATTTTTCCGTCAAAAGGAAAGGGAATGAAGGCGAATCCACTTGTGCAAAAGTTCATTTCGCGAGATTTTCAGTCGTAATTTTCGAAATTTTTTCCGGTAAATGGATAAAGGCGGAAATGACTGTCGTATGCAGTTCATTTTTTAATGATGTTTTCAATCAGTTTTTATCGTGAATTGAAGTATTGAAGAAAAGAGACAATGATTTTTTATTCGTTGATCAAGATAGATACTTCAATTTTGACAGTTCAAAAATCTCCTCCTCGAAAAAACCCTTGGCCAGCCGGATAGGACGAAGTTATTTAACCCCGATACATCGGGTCATAAGCCCAAACCTCCGGAATGGTCTTCTTCAAAAGCTCATCTTCTAAAGCTTCTTCATTGGTTAATCCGGATGATAATCGCATAGGTAAGCGAAAGTAACTTTTGGCCATCTGTATTTCAGGCTCTAAATCTTGTTCAGTTTGTCTACTGTTAGCCGCCGACGGGGCCCAACGCCCTTCAGACATCGCCAAAAGCAGTAAAACAGTCAGGATGATCAGTTTCATGGTTGCTTCAAAAGTGGAAGCGAAGGTCGTACTGTCAAAAGAGTCTCGCATAGATCATCCTTTTATAGGGAATGGAAGATCTACTCCAGAATCAATTTATTAGTGTCAATTTACTCAATTATGGTAATGCACAGGAATGGAGAATTGAGAAAGGAGATGTTCAGGACATACTGTAAGGAATCTCATTACTTATCCAATTGAAGATAGGCATTCATTACATCTATAGGTCCTTTATCCTCTCTTGAGTTGACAAAAAAGTCGAAAAATGATTATGAAAAATATCGTGAAATCATGTTGTGGCATTGCACTTGTCCACTTTTCATTTGACGAGAAATATGTCAAACCCGAATATTCCGAAGAAAAAAAATACTCTTCGTGTATATTTCATATGACGTTCACTATAAGCAATATAGACTAGTGAAAACTAAGATTTCTTTTTTGACCCGTAAGGAGAGATTCTTTTTCATTCAATGTCATCAGCAGTACTTAACTTGTTTAAACTCATACTAGATCCCATGGCATGTGTTCTGATCCTCTTTTGTGCCAAATCCAAATTCTGCAATAACATTGCAAAGGCTTGTGGAGGTAAGGTTTGTTGCAACACTCCCAAAAGTGCTTGAGGTTGTCCACAAACTGCTACTGCTAAAGACAAGTGTTCCACTCCGTTCTCCAGATCCCCTTGACTTAACAATTCTTCACCCAACTGAACTTCTTGCATGAAAAATCGCTGAACAGCTTCTTGGTCTTTCAAATCAGGCAAAGCTGGACCCTTGTTGGCATTGGCTTTTTTAGTGGCTAAACGCCTTTTTTCTCGCAATTTAGCCTTGAAGTCTGGAGATGTACGACGTTTGTGGTCAAAGTAGAAACAGTAGGAGATCAAGGCTGCCGCTCCTATGCCTGCCAAGATCCCTAAACTTTTGCTATCCATGATTGTGAGATTTGTTTATGAATTAGAACCTTGAAATATGTGACTTTGGGCTGCGAGGTGTTGAAATTCGAAAGTTGCCAACTTTTGGTCAGAAATGCCAAGTTGATTAGAAAGCTTTTGATAGCTTTTGAAAGGCTTGAAATTGAAGATAATTCTAGATTGCCTTCTTGGCCTTGACCTTTTACGATGGTATATGGCATAGGTATGCGCAGATTATGATCCATGCGGTCTATGCAACAATCTTATCCTTGCTACTTGCAGTCAATTTTCATTCGTTTCGGTTTCATACAATATTTTTTATTGTCATAAAAGTTGGTGGCAAGGCATAATCGTAACAGAAAAGCAATAATAACATAATGCCATTTAATATCTAATTAAACATGGGGGCTTAACTACATTGTTGAGCTTTGTGTTTCGTCTTTTATTTTTGCATCTCAATACTGACAACCACGAGATTCTGCGGGGGTTAAAGAAAGATTTCCTGAATGTATTCAAGCTGTAAGGGGGCAAGTTTTTTTCCATTACTAGTAGAGTGGAACTACAGTGTTCTTCTGAGGTTTAAGTTTAGGTACTGCACATTTGGGATAGCTTAGAAAAATGGGTTAGATTGAAATGATGTGGATTGAACTGAGGAAGATGGTGGACAAGATTGCTGTTTCTGTTCTTCCCACGTTTGTAAGGCATTTCGGTATTTTTGGAACTCATTACACCATTCAGTGTATGCTTTATGGTAATCTCCAGACTTTTCTGGTGTGGTACATCTTTGGTAATCCACATGTACTCTATAACTGGCAATGGTTTCATGGTTAACTCGACAATCATATTGGCCAGCTTCAGGTTCACCTAAACCAATAAGTACCAAGCCTTGTTCTTGAGTCAACACAAATTTTCCTTCTTTTGCTTGAACATGTCTTCTTCTACCATCTAAATTGTAATGGTACCATTGAACCTCCTGGTCCTTGTTACCAAGTGGGCACTCCAAATGGACTGCACTTCCAAAATTGGCTTGAACTTTCTTCCTATTCATTGATGCTTCACAAATACCTTCAACATCACCTCTTGGATCCTGGATCAAGTATTGAGTGTAAGCACTACACCTTCCCTCTTCTCTATTCCATCCACAATGGGGATCTTGAACACATTCCACACAATTACTGTAGGTTTTGCAGGTAGAGGTCAAAGGCAACTGTTTGATCAAGCTATCAGTAGCAATGATCAAGGTCTTTAAGGGTCTGGAGATCTCCATGGCTCTGATGGGTTCATTGGTGATGTCCAAGATATCAAGCAACTTGGATTGGTATTGACCTTTGCTGTTCCTCCATCTGGAGACTTTGTAGACCTTGCCATCTGAGGTACCAGCATAGTAGATGGTATAGTCCTGACTCTTGCCACCATAGTGAGAAATGGTCACTTCATTGTCCACCACTACCTTGGTGAAAGACACATCTTTAACAAAGAAGGCAGGTTCAGAGTTGTCATGGTGAACATTGTGGTGCATCAAGGGATGTTTCCTGATAAAGTTCAAGACTGTATCTGGCAATTCTCTGGTGTCTTTGACTGAACAGGATCCTGGTCTGGGTTCAGGTACCTTGGCTGAAGGTACTGGCAACCACATGGATGTAGATGTCGCTTGCTCTTTGAATTTACCTTCAAAGACTTTTTGAATGTCATCCAATTGGAATGAACAAATGGCAGAACCATGTAAACCATTTTGGTTGGTACTGAACACTGCATGGAATATGGTATCATCATAACTGGGTTTGTATACATCTTGGATTTCATTGAAGAAGAAGGGAAAGTCCCCAGAGATGGAGCAATTGAGACGAGCTTTCAAGAAAGTTGCCCAATTTTGTAACAAAATGTTTTTGCCTCCAGTGTCTTTCTTGCAGACCCTAGCAATTCTGAAATAGAAGAAAAAGTTGGTAAAAAACTTTTCTAATTGCTTTTTTTCCCTTTCAGTCTTACCTAGAGTAGATGGTTTTGCCACAATTCATGTATTCCACTGCAGTTTCACGATAAAAGAAGTAAACATAGTCTCCAACTTCATAACTGCCCACAAAATCTGGTTTATCCAACATATGAGAATCATACTTGATGGTTCGCTTGAAAGTATATTCTCGTCTGCCTGTATTCTCATCAAAGATATCACCTCGGAAAATGATAGGATCAGCCTTGGTGAATTCAGCATTGGTTCCACTGTACAAGGCAGCATGTCCTCCAGGATTTCCAGTCTTGACCCAAATAGCAGTAGAGTTGTCTTCTGGATCAAAAGGACATTTTGCAACACCATCTCCAACTCCAGCATAGAATTCATGTCTGGCTAAATGTGTCAAATTGCTGTACACAACCAGATCTTTGGGACTATGAGCATTGGTACCACAAATATACAACCGATTTCCGTCAATCTTCTGAATAACTCGAATATGGTTTCGACATTCATACTCCATATTTTTGCCTCTAGAAGCACAATTAGAGACATTATCAGGCTCCAAAACCAGTGCATCTTTGGTACAATCCGTTTGTGAAATGTTGAATAAATTGGGCACTTTTAGGACACGGTCCATGGCACCAATGTACAATTCATTGTTTTCTTGGTCTAAATACAGGGTACGGTAGAATAATTTGCCACAACTTAACTCATTGGCAGTGACCAAAAAGGGCCACAAAGAGGCCAGAAAAATGGGTAGAAACCTCATTTTTCTCAGATGTTTTTGTTCTTGCTTCTCCTTGATTGAGTTATTATTGACGCCCAGCAGCACAGTACAAACTATCCAGGGGGGTGCACTAAGGAAAGGAGAGAGGCAGGCTCGGTGAGTCAGAGGAAATGGGACGACGACCCGGTCCGACTGCTCACTTTTGAACACAGTGTTGCTCTAAAGCTAACCCAAAAGAAACCACCAAAATATTTCTAGTAAAATGCCAAATTCCAAACTTTCAGAGATGTATTTCTTACACAATTCATCTATAATTATGTGAATACATACTGGGAAATGTATTTTGATACATTTTGGTGTTTTATTACATTTTTATTGAAGTGTCTGGTAACCTTGTCCACCCTGTATAGTGAAGACGGACGGAGCTGCCGGACCGTCCTTGATGTCTTTATTGCCGACAAAGTGGACGAAATGTTGCACCTTGTTAATTGGCAGAAACCATTGGTTGAAAACACGGCAGGTGGTTTACCAACGACATTCCTACACTCCAATGTTGCTCCTATCTTTAAAAACGTTTCTAGTATCCAATGAAAAACATCTTCCATCTTGATATAAACATTTCATTCTGATATACTGCAGTATTTGCTAAACAAACTATCACGTTTTGCGCAGAGGAATCATAACTTGAAAAGGAAACTTATGCAAAGTAGACTTGCAATAATTGGAACTTTCGCGATTGTAAGCCGCGGATTTACCATCGTAAACGTTCAAAGATTTATTTGAAACAACATTTTTTTCAAAATGCACAATTTAGTATTCAATCCTCAAGTAAGTGAATTCCACATTTGCTGCGTTATACCAAGGATCAGACAAGTAAAGCTTGGCCTCATCAAGTCTCAAAGGTTTGGTGTTTTCCTTAGATACAATAATGATTCCGTCAACAAAAATTTGGTACATCCATTTACCTTCAATCAATTTTTGTTGAATGGTAACATCATATAATTGATTGACAACCAATGTGTGACCATGGTTTGTCACATAGTTGGCGTTATCATCAATGCATGTTCTAAGACCAAAATATCTGTTTTTGTTAAGAAACAATGCTGGGTATCTTGATCCTTTTCCATTCATATCTCCACTTTGGGTGACGTGAAAAATGTTCCCCCAGAGATCAGAAGGAAATCCTTTCAATTTGAGTTCCATTACAATTTTGAAGGCAGGTCCAAATTTTCTCAAGGTTGTTTCTTGGTGGCCTTTTCTGGGTGAAAATGGACTTGTTTTCTCAAAAATTCGGCCTTTTAAAAAATAGAAAAGAAAATGTTTGTAGTAGCTACAAATTCTTGTGTTTTTGGTATGTTCTTTCTTACCAATTGGATTCGTGATTTTGTACTCGATTTTCAACAGTGACACATCTAAATCTGGACTATCATACCAAGGATCGCTCCAGTAGACAAATGCTTTCTCCAATGCAATTGTTTCAGTATTTTCCTCAGACACAACTTCTACATCATTTACAAGTGCTTTGTATTCGAAATGACCATTGCTTTTAGGAAGTTGTTGTATGAGAACATCATAGGTTTGCCCAGCCTGAATTCTGTCGTTATAATTTCGAGCGAAATTGGGGTTTCCATTGACATGGGAAGTAAAGTGAAGATCACCATTTTGGTGAAGGAACAATGATGGATATCTGCTTCCAACTAATTGATTTTCAGCGTATGACAAATGCAAGATGTTTGTCCAACCATGGGTCGGCAAAGACCTTACTGTAAATTGGATGCGGATCTTCCATTCCGGTCCAAAATGGGGTAAACTTCCTATGATTGTTCCTCTCATTGGATTATGTGTCGTTTCCAGTGTTATACCTATACAATAAGTATATTAATTCATTGTCAACTATACTCTTAGAAAAATTACCATATTCGCAATCACAATTCCGAACATAGCTTTCAAGGGCTGATCCAGGAAGGGAAATGGTACGCCCATTAGTATCATGAATGCACCAATCATTTTTCTGCCAAGGCCTTTTTCTACACCCTGTAGCAGAAACATTGACAAAAGGCATCCATATCTGAGGGCATACTTTTTTTAGAAATTGTACATTGATACCTAAAATTCTTATTTGTACCTGCAAACCTCCAGCTTCGATGAATGCATTCTGAAGTGATTGTTTCAAGGTAACTTCGCATTGGTCATTTGGGGCTACTAAAGTTTGGCCATGTACAAAGCTATCCAGTGAAAATATTACAATCAGAAGAAAATAATACTTCATCTTGGAAGATCAACTGGCAACTGAAGCTCAACAGCTCAATTGCTTGAATTTTATAGACTGAAGAAGAGCAAAGTTGGTTACGCAAGATTGATTCAACGTCTGTATTTATAAACTGTATTGTTTTTTCAAAGCTGAAGTGGACGTTTGTACGTTTATAAACGAGTTATCCACTTGTTTGTCTCGTTTTGCTAGCTGGGAGAAAAACAATTCTTAAAATTTGACGAATTTACTACGTACTATTGAGTAACACAATCATAAGTCAAAAAGTTAAAATCTGCAAAATAATTGCCAGATAGTTTGAAATCAAGCAATACAGTTTTTAAACTTTATTGCAGTAAACTCCAAAATTTGCTGGCAGAAAATACAGCATGCTTCTTCTTCTTCTGGTCCTTCTGGTATCTAATGTTCCTGAACATGTCAATGATAAATGTAGAATTGATGAATATGGACTTGTTTTTTCAACAACCCGATCTAGAAAAAGAGGTCTTGTTAACAGTGCGAGAAAGTTAGAAGTTTGAAAAAGTAGTGAAAACTGAAAAATGGCTCCAGAGATATAGTATATTTTTAGCTTACCATTTGTATTCTTGATCTTGTATTCAATTTTCAAATGAGAAATGTCTACATCTGCGCTGTCATACCAGGGATCACTCAAGTAGACCACTGCTTTCTCGAGTTCAATGGCATCAATATTCTCAACAGAAATAACTTCGGTGCCATTGACATAGGCCTGGTATTGATAGTCTCCATTGCTTGTAGGAAACTGCTTTATGAGAATATCAAAGTATTGCCCAGCTTGAACTTCATTGCTATTTTTATAAAAATTGGGGTTTTCATTGACATGAGATGTAAGATGCAAAAAGCCATTAGGGTGAAGTAACTCAAGAAACACCGCTGGGTATCTACTGCCAATCCCAAATTCATCAGTACCATATGTAATATGCAAGATATTTCTCGCATTAGAATTGGTAGATGGCAAAGACTTTATTTTCAAACCCAGATGGATCTCCCATTCAGGACCAAACCTAGGCAGCATACCAATGCTTGTTCCTCTTCTTAGGTTTATAGCTGTTGTTTCCATGGTTATAACTGTTTTGCAAAGCATTGTGTAAGCTTATCGTGGTCAAAAACCGTGAGAACGAATCAAAATGACTTACCATATTCGCAATCACACGACCGAACATAGCTTTCAAGGGTTGATCCAGGTAGTGAAATGGTACGACCGTTAATATAACCATCAGCTCCGCACTTATCATGATGATGCCAGTGTCTTTTTCTGCATTGAGTAGCGGCAACATTGACAGAAGGCATCCAGTTCTGAGGAAGAATCTTATAAAGTAACATGCGTTTTATGTAGGTATCTATTATCTAAAATCATTATTACCTGTAAACCTCCAGCTTCAACGAATGCCCTTCGCGATCCTTCTTTCAATTGAGCTTGGTTACCATCGTCATGAAATGGGCAGGGAGTCTGGCTTAGAGCAAAGTTGTACAACGAAACTGATATGATCAGAAGGATGCAATGCTTCATCTTGGAATATCAAGAGCGAATTGCTCCTGAAGTTCAAAATAGCTTGCGTTATATAGTCCCTTGAGATGTTTGTTTAGCTTGCAAAAAACAGTGGGGAATTTGGAGATTTTCAAGTCATGCACTTGTTTAACCCGATTACTAGCTTGCAAAACAACACTTCTTAGAATTTGGCGTTCGTACTATGTATCATCCAAATTCCCTTTCTATGTAGTATGTCGGATAAATAATTTGACAATTTTTTAAAAAAGAATTATCTCGCTCAAGTTCATTGATCAACGAAAGTCGTCATGATTGTTCCATAGAAAGCATAAATAAGGTATATCTCATATGCGGTGACAAAAGGTCAAAAATTCATGAAGGCCAACTAAAATTCATACTAAAAGTTTTGGATGCTCCAAATTAAAAGATAAAAGGAACTTTCTTATGCCTACGTAAGTCATGTCTAGACAATTGTACGTTACTACGTTCGCCATTCGTTACTCAATACTCATACTCGTTCATGCACTTGTTTGACTTCTTTGTCGAAAACAATGCTCAAAACTACAACGTACTATTGAGTAACACGATCAATTGCTCAGCAACCTCAATGTAGGGGGACTAGATGGCCTCAAATCTGACCTCGCAGTCTGGAAAAACGCGATTTCACCACCCGCCTCCACCGGAGTCCTCGCTGTTACTACCGAAGGCAGCGCATAGCGATTTCATACTGTTTTATAATCCATACATTTTGAAATAAAGCATTGCAGTTTTGGGAGGCAAAAAATTGAACCTTTCATCTTTATTGCAGTAAACTCCAAAATTTGTTGGCAGAAAATACAGCACACTTTGGCTTCTTCTTCTTCTTCTGGTATCTAATGTTCCTGAACATGTCAATGATAAATGTAGAATTGATGAATGTCAGTGTTTGCAACTTACTCTTGCGATTCTTCGGATTTCCACAAACACTGACACTTGCTTGGAAAGCATGTAAGGCAAATTGTGTCACATCTCTGTCTTCCAGTTCCCTGAAGGTTCTATTAACCGCGGTGGGCTCATCTGTGAACAAGCTGAGGCAGGCTCTCATAACACTAGCCATTTTGGTTCCATTTTGACTTTGATAGTAGCAGAGTAAATGACTGAAAGCAGCCATGATGTTCAATGGTGTACTAATTCCTTGCTTAGACTCATATTTCAGCTTTGAAGCTTCAGTATATTTTTCATCTGCAATTTTGTACCTTCCATTTCTTCTCAGACAATGTGCAAAGAGTTCCACCATTCTTGATAGGTAAGTGTCATCATAACTCTGATAATTAAGCACTTTGTTCTTGTCATATTTGTTCTCAATCAAGTATCTGACTGCTACTTTTTGGGCTTTGTCATAGTCTCCTAAATTGAAGTGAGACACTGCTTGCATCATTTGTATCCAGTTTGAACGTTGACTTGACATCACTTCATTGACTTTAAGACTCATTTTACATTGGTGGATGTATTCCAAAGTTTTTGAATAATCCTTCAGTCCAAAATGAATTCTTGACAGATCATAAAAGACATTGAGGATAGGCTTCATTGCTGTCCAACCAGGGTCTAAAGAAACAAACATTTTCAAGTGATATTTGGCATCTGAATAGAATCCCATATGGATGTACATTTCTTCAGCCATTGCCCAGATGCCTTGCATATCTTTAGTTTTGATATTCAAAGTGATGAACTCATTCTTTAGTAGCTCATCCAAGCATACCACACCATCTTCTGGCCTTTGAAGATAGAAGTAACACTTGGCTTTATCGTAATACAGGCCATGTAAGTCCATGGCAGGTATATTTCCATTGGTTTGTTGGTCAAGATGTGCCAAGAGTTTGTCTAGAAGACCAAGAGCTTCCTGGTATTTCTTTTGACCAATCAAGTCTTGAATCTTGTTGAATTTTCTGAGGTCTCTTCCATTACTTAAAGCTAAATATGAAGTTGGATTCTTTTTAGGACATTCTTTGGGGTACAAAGATTGGGCCAAATTTTGAATTTGTAGGTACCATTTTTGCTTTGCCAGGTGTGGCAACTCTGATAGTTCTTTATCAAGCCATTTTTTGAAATGCCCTAAGAGAGCTATGATGGATTCATCAAGGATTTGCTTGTCCTTGATTTGACATTGTATCATCTGTAGAAAAGATCCAAACATATTCATGTAACACAAGTCTTCAAAAATTCCAATGTTTCTTTGACAATTTTCTGATATTTTCTTGTATAGTTCCGAAGCTATCTTGTATTTGCCTGTGGCTTGATGGCAGTCAGCTAAGCTGGTCATTACACGGTATTGATCAAGGTTGGCATGACGTCTAAGTTCTTCTATGGGAACACTTTTGAGATTAGATTCCAACCCAGGACACTTTTGGTATATTTTGGATGCACTTTCTAATTGATCAAAAGCTAAAGTGAATTCCTTTTGCTTCATCAAAGCTTTGGCTTTGATATAAAGACAGTATCCGTAGGTGTCACAATTCCTTGAACTGAAACAATTGTCAAGGAGTTTATTCATCACTTCTACTTGGTACTTTGAAGGTTCTTTGTCAAGGTAAGCTTCAAAGAACATGATTTTGATGTAAGATGAAGTGTCATTGGACAATTTCATGTTGCTACTTCTCTTCATCAACCTTTTGAAGCAATTTTGAGCTTTTGACAAGTACTTTTGTTCTCGAATGTAAATCAATCCAGCCATTGCCCAGACAACATCTTTGACACTAGATTCCTTACATTTGCCAAACTGCCTGGATTCCAGAAATGTGGACATAATTTCAATCTTTTCTTGATGTTTCATATTCTGTTGCCCTTCTTCAATTTTCAGTTGGCTGTAAGGAAAGTTCAACTTTAGTCTCAATAAAATTCAAAGTTGCCGCTAGATGACTCGTGAAAACTGAACATTACCTATACAATTGAAACAAAATTTCAATCTGTTGAAGTGGCTGTTGTTGAACTTCTAAAGTTTCAAATTCATCTCGCAGTTCTTGAACTTCTCTACGCACTTGATCAGCTTTCACTTCCATTGTTCCATTGATCAATTCAATGCGTTCTGCCAGTTTGAGCACATGTTGCTCATGATTTAAGTAACGATATGTGTTGTTGATCATCGCAGACATCTTGAATCTAACTTTATGACTCATACACACACACTCGCCCTAGTTTCCTTCCTCGCCTAAGTAGCTGCTGCTGCTTTGGAGCTAACCGAGGATGTTGAGGATATACTAATCGCAACAATTTTACAGAATATCGCAACCTGTTATGAATTTTGAATATGTTTCCCAATTGATGCTGAGGGCTTGATTACTTGAGGAATATCTGGTGTAGACTCCAAGCCAACTAAAAATCCGTCCGAAGGGAACTTTTAAGACCATATGGTATAAGTATTCTTTTTCCAAATTAACTTAATCTAGCCTTGGCGTGCTTGGCGAGCTTGACATTACATTTGTCGTATTTTGCATATTTTACGAAGTAGCGTTACAATACACTTTAATAAATCCAATTTCAAGATTGACGTCATATTTTCTACGTTTGTAATCAGGGTAAGTAGACTAAATTTTCTACTTTTTTGCAGTTTGCAATCTCATGCTTACGTCATGGATGTGGGGTCTTAGATATCTCATTTGGTTGCTAACTTTTCAACCATGAATATCATGAATACCATCTTTTGGGTGGTATTTCTTCTTTTGATCTCATCAACTGTTGGAAAATACCAGCAAGATTGGAACCATGTAGATGATGACATCAAATCAAATGTGAAATCCTGTAAGTCATAATTTTCANAGCGTTACAATACACTTTAATAAATCCAATTTCAAGATTGACGTCATATTTTCTACGTTTGTAATTGTAATCAGGGTAAGTAGATTTTCTACTTTTTTGCAGTTTGCAATCTCATGCTTACGTCATGGATGTAGGATCTTAGATATCTCATTTGGTTGCTAACTTTTCAACCATGAATATCATGAATACCATTTTTTGGGTGGTATGTCTTCTTTTGATCTCATCAACTGTTGGAAAATACCAGCAAGATTGGAACCATGTAGATGATGACATCAAATCAAATGTGAAATCCTGTAAGTCATAATTTTCATAAATTAGAGACTTATATTTTTACAATTTTCCAAATCAGATCGTAGGGTTTCTAATGGCGAGAAACCATCTTTCGTCCATGAACAAGAAAGAAATCGGTTGAAGGAGGTGGCGGCACGAATGCTTTGGAACCTGATCGAGGCCTACCAAAAATTAGACGGAATTGAATCACCCAATGAGAACATTGTACTACTAAAACAAAGTCTTATGGGGTTGATTACCGAAAGAAGCAACAGAAACAGTATCTCTAAGTATCCTTCGCCATTTAACTTGATGTAGGATAAATAATTATTTATGTCATTACTATTTAATTTTGTTTATAAAGGCAGATGGTTTAAGGTTTAAATTTTTTTTGTTCCGATGAAAGGTTCAAATCTTTTAGATCAGTGATTATTTATTTCCGATCCAATCTGGCACTGAACACAAGAAGTGCAAAATATTGCACCCATAGCATCGCTTTCAACACTTCCCTGAAAATATTAAAAGGTAAATGATTAAAATCATTGAATTGACTTGTTACTTATGTACCTCAATATCGTATTTTTCTCGGGCTTCATTCCTTAAGAAAAATGCTGGGATGCACGGGAAAATGCACGAAAAAAGGCAACAAAGGAGTCCAGATTTGTTTAAAGCTTCAGCATCCCTGTAAACTGCACAAGGGTAGCAAAACGACACACACAAACCTGTAAAAGAAAAAGTAGGAAAATATTATTCAATTTTTATGAATTTTTAAGCGCACTACTGTGTCCGGTTTTCCGTTCTCTGTCCGGTTTTTCTTTTTTTAGGGATGCCCCGAAAAAAGGCCACAAAGGAGTCCAGATTTGTTTAAAGCTTCAGCATCCCTGTAAGCTGCACAAGGGTAGCAAAACGACACACACAAACCTGTAAAAGAAAAAAGTAGGAAAATATTATTCAATTTCAATTAATTTTTTAACTTACAAGGTCCCGGATCATTGAAGCAGCTAAACATTCCATTTTTCCAAACGTTGGACATCTTGAAATCAGCCTTTTTTGAACAGTTCGAAACAGTACATAGAGAAAGATGAATTTGTTGACTGGATCAGAGTTACTGCAGTTGCAGTTCCTGGAGCTGGAATGACTGGAATCACCAACAAAGCGCCAGCCATGCACTAGCTGGGCGGCGGGAGCTCATCCACGTCCACCGCGTCCCCCTTACTTACATATGTGTTTTAAAAGTAGGTTTTGACTTTTGTGAGCTATTGGAAAATGCTTGAAAAAAACCCCAATTTTAACAATTTTGCAAGGTTTTGGTCATTTTCAAGCATTGTAAAATAACTGGCGGTTTTTATTCATTTTGTGAAAATTACACTCGAATGGTTGCAGTAATAGCATAATGATCTGAAGCTTGACCATTAAACCTTCTATCAATCTTGGCATCAGTGACAGAAGTTCCACGAGACACAAAAACAAAATCAATTTTTCGTCCACCCATAGTATTTCCATTGGCTCCACCCTTGATTTTCCTCCAACTATCTTCATAGCTTGCTTTCAAGTGATTGATGGCCGCGCTATTTTCCGCAGCATTCATGTCTCCAGTCAAGATGACAGTTGATCCGGACCTTTTGGAACCATTGATCCAATTGACAGTTTCGCGAGCCGTGGTCAAAAGTTTGTTACCATCGCAGACACACCAATGGGCGTTGTAAAAATCAATCTTTTTCCCAGTGGATCGATGGGTAAATTGAGCCCAATCAAGAGTCCTGGGATGATATTGACCATATTGGGAGTACTGCCTGGTCGATCCACCAGTATAAGTAACCACAGAATTCTTATAAAGGATGACTTTTCCCTTGGTTTTATAAGGTGCAGCTTGCCATTGGTGATTCAATCCGGCCAAGATTGAGTTCAAACTATGTTCTTCTTCTTGAATACCAATTATGTCAGGATTGAAATCCTTGATGATCCTATAGATATTCTTGGCCTTCCAGGAGTTTTGCCTTAAAGCGTTCCATCCGAAAACGTTGTAGGACATGACCTTCAAGGATCCGGAACCACCTGATCCGGACCCACCGCCGGTATTACCTCCAGATCCTGGACATCCTCCACATTGTTGCATCCATTTACCATGGTACTTTTGGCAACAATGTTGTCCGGGACAAATGTACCACCATACTCCTTGAGCATGTTTCATCTCACAAGCCAAGGCTTGGTGAGCGAAAAAAGTCAAAACTAAAATCAACACTTTCATGTTGAAGATCAAACTTGTTCTGAATTTCTTAACATCATTTTGATCCTTTTATACTTGAGAACAAATCAAATTATCTACTTTGTCATTGTCGCTTACATCTATGCTTACATCTTTTCAATTGTATTAGGCGTTGACGTCGAAAGCGTTGAGCGTACAAATTTTCTTTTACTTTATAAATCCAATTTGTAGTTAGGCTGGAGGGTAGCAAAAGGCATGATTTTGGTGGCATTAATGGTCACTTGAGGTTTCAAAATGTCTTCTCTACTTTGGATCAATTTCAACTCCAATTGTCTGGGACTTGGCTTTTCTCCTTTCTTGCAATGAGCCTTAGCACTCGCTAAAGTTCTATTCAAAACTGATTGCATTGTTGCTATTGTCTTTTCTAATGCCTAAAAAAAAGTATTTTATAGTAAAAATTTCGAAATTATGTGAAATGAAAGTTTTACCATTTGCAAGTCAAACTTGTCATGTTTGAGCCAAGCTGTGATCAAGGCGGTGAAAAGATCACCTGTGCCAACAAAATGCACTGGAAGTGTTGGATACTTGATCTTGGCACAATCATAGGTTCCTTCCGGACTCTTTCGACTGGCCAAGCAAATGGATTCAGTTGGACCACTGGCAAAATCTACACTTGATAAGATGACAAATTGTACGCCTTTGTCGTGCAAAACTTTCATTGCTTCAAATGCTTCATTTTCATTGCTTATGCTGCATCCGGATAACAATTCGGCTTCGAATTGGTTAGGCACACATACATCAGCCAAGGGTAAGATTTCATCTCGATAGATTGGCAGTAGAGATTGGGGCACATACCATCCTGGTCCAGTGTCACCCATGACTGGATCACAAACATAAATCAGGTCGGGATTTTGTGATTTTAAATATGTCACGGTTTCCTTCAGTTGCTTTAAGAATTTATCGCTGCCAATGTATCCATTGATCAAGTGACTGTACACATCAATCTGGTTGATCTTTAAGCCTTCAATCAATTCAGCCAATTGCTTGTCATCCAGTACTTGTCCTTTAACTCCATTGTTGTATCCTGTATGATTGGAAAACTGAAATTAAAAGATTTTAGAATACATCGAAGATGCAAATCATTCGACAAGTACCTGAACACTGTTGATGGCATCCACTTCGAAGCCTAAAAGTTGTAATGGAAATGTTGCTGATTTGTTGCCAACGTATCCGGATACAACATGGCTTTGAATAGATAAAACTCGTAATTCTTCAGTTGCATTCATTCTGTTCCACTTTTCTTCGCTCGTCACAATGCTCAAGGTTAAAAATGTTATTGATATGTAAACATTGAAATCGTCGATTAAACTTAGATAAAACACAAATAAGTTGATTGAAAAGAAATAATCCGTCAAAAAATGTTGCAAATCGCAAGAATCGTAAGTATCGTAAATATGTCAAGCTGGATCTCAGCCTTAAATTAGTTTCTAATTTTGATGAAATTCAAATATTTTTCAAATGAATACAGCGTGAATAGTTTTGTCCATTCATATATTGATAATTTGAATTGATTTAGAGCATTCTTTAAAAGTTTAATTTCAACTTTTTTAGCCTTAAAAATATTCATCGCCGTTCCGACCGATCAGCTGGTTTCAAAATAAACAAAAACATTGAAAGTTTGATTTGACAGATTCAAGAACTTGTCAAAATGTCACTTTTCCTGCGGAATTGCACCAAACTAAATCGAATTTACACCAGAAATATTAAAACAACTTCAAGTTGTCTCAAAACTCCAGATAACTTAGACGAATACACAAAAGTCTTTGCTTTTCCACATGTTGTCAGAGTCGCCGTTTTTCAAAGACTAAAAATTTACATGACTGGAGCATGTGTCGGATTATACCCCTTGGTTTTGGCCAATGGTACCGAAACCACAACTTCAGTTGCCTTATTGAGTTTAATCTCAGTTTCATGCACTGGTTTAATGGTCATTGGTGAGTTTATGCGAAGAGTGGTTGGCATTGTTTACATAGACAAAAACCAGACTAAGGTCAGATTTGCTCATATTACTTTTTGGGGAAAACGAAGTGACATTGAAGTGAACATCGATGACATCAAATTTGCCAGTGAAACTAACCAAAATTTTCAAAATATTTATTGGTTAGTCAAGTTTCAAGATCCTAAACAATCGAGTTTAATCATCAGTACTCGATTTGGCGGTATCGAAGATCCGGATAAGTTCAAGTTGATTTTTGGTGATGTGCCTGAGTTGCCCAAGATTAAACCTTTGGAGAATGAACAGCAAAATATAAAGAAATCATAAGACACACTATTCGAACAGTCACATTTTTGTCCAAAAATTCAATTTCACGAGTTTTTCACCCAAAATTTTTTTGACAATTTTTCTCGTGAAATCAAAGTTGTCAACAGAGAACTCCAAAGTTTGCTATTGCGTAGCCATCTAACTTTGGACACCTAGACGATTTATGAATCTATAAGTAAGGCTTATGGCTGAAGTAAAAAGACGTAGAATAAATATTTGAACACTTCGTTCTTCAATTCCAAAGCCAAGAAAGGGTGGTTCTATGTATAAGTACACTTGCACTCTGTAAGAGCAAGAGTTTATGTAAGTGAAATGGCCTAAACCAATATTTGAACTGTTCCATTGTCACACTTTGAAACAAAAGGCTACTTTAAAGTCCTTGGAAAATAAGTAAACGTTGAAGTTTGGAAAGCGCTTGTGATATTTCTTTCAAACCTTGCATATGCAGTGCAAAAAAAGTTTCAAGGTTACCTACTTAGGTAATTAATTGACGTTCAGTAAACACATTGGGGGGTTATAAGTGGTTGGTGAAACACGAGCAAATACGACATGTTCAATTCATCATCGCAGCGCCTTTTTTGAGTGCTCCTTGTGCGTCAGATCGAGGAAATGTAATGAAGTGAAAGGGCAAACAATGCCAGTTCTTCACATGCATTGCTGTCTTCAACATGTATAAAACTACAAAATATACCACCAAGCTATTTTACTACGTAATTGTGGCCTTGTCTTTTGGCCTTTTTGCTTATGAAGCCCTTATCTTGTTCGTTCAATACAGAGATGAACGCACAGGCTACAACAAAATCGAAAAGTTTGTTGATGAAATTGAGATGCCTGGAGTAACTATTTGTGTTACTGATGTCTTCAACAATGTCGAGACATCAACCAAAGGTCAAGACATTTTGAAAAATCTCACAAATTACACGTTTTCAAAGGAGGATATTTTCTATAATTTTGAAAGACTTGGAAGGGGTCTTGAAATCCAAGAGACCTTTCATTATGGGTCTGGACTCTGCTATACTTTGACCACATCAAGAAATCAAACTAAGGCCTCTGGTATGCCTCCCATGCTTTTATACTTGAAGAATTCTTTCAAGTATAAGGTAAGCAACTATTTTTTCAGTTTTCCTTAAAAAATGATAAAATCAATAAAGTGCTTAGTAAATTGTACACCATTTACCCACAATTTACATTGACAACATTTCCAATGAAAAGACGTACCTAATTAATCATAATAATTCACAGGTGTACGTTCATGAGCCAGGGGCTGAATTATGGCTACAAGCAAGTCTCAAACCCACAAAGATCATGTCAGTGGACGTGGATGGAAGTGGTATGGTAGAAAATGACATGGCAGAAATTTTGGTGACTTTGGCCAAGAATGAATTGACAAACGTCAATAGAAAGGATTACAGATGTGATCCGGACAGAACCTTGAAGTCCTTCACTGAATGTGCCTTTGACTACCTACGGGACAAGTTGGAATCCAACAATTGTACTTCAATGGTTTTGCAAGTTAACCGCTCCTTGGAAGAAAGTAACATTTGTCAAGATGTTGGAGAGTTTCAGAAGGCAAGAAATGGAGAAAAAGAGATGTTGGAACAAATCCTGGTCAATAGTCAGTATGAAGCATGTATGAAACCGTGTAGCAAGGTTGAATATTTTGCTGCAGTTAGCAAAACCCACAAGAATTCAAAGATTCTTAGCCGTTTCCCAACTATGAATGATGAAACAATTTCGTTTGGACTCTTCTTCAATTTTGAAGAGTTCATCATCACGGAAAAGAAAGAATACTTTATCCTTGACGAAACAACACTTCTTTCTTCAGTTGGAGGATGTCTTGGCATGTTCCTTGGATTTTCAACATTGACCATTGCAGACTGGATCCAAAATAAACTTCAGAAGTAGTTCATCAATCCTCAGTTTTATAGTGTTCAATGCGATAATAAAATTCTATCTAAAATCCACTGTGAACTTTTTGCAACATCTTTTTCGCCTCGAAGATATATATCAGCAAATAAAAGATAGCGCAGCTTTAAAAAAAAAAGGTTGAACAATTGTGACAGACAAGCATGAATTGCTACTTTGCTTTGCTGACAATCTTTCTTGGGATTGGGACATGTTATACCCAAAACATAACATTGCCAGACTCTCACTTGATCATCATTGGTGCCACTGGGGTTGGCAAGTCCACAATGGCCAATGTCTTGATTGGACAATCACCAGATTGTGACAATTGCACATTTCCAGTCTGTCCTGGTGGTGATTCCTGTACCAAGGAAACAAAGTATGCTGTTGGAAATTGGACAGGGATTGTGGTCCAAGAATTTACCATTGTGGACACTCCTGGATTTGGTGATTCAGATGGCGAGGATAACTTACTGATCAATGAAATGGTTGGTACATTGAAAGAAGTGATAAAGACAACCAACGGCTTTTTGTTAGTCTTCAAAGGAGATGATGAAAGATTTGACGAAAAAAGTACTCAAATGATCAGGTAGGTGCTTTGCATTTAACCATCCGGATTCCGGATCCGGATACATATATCAATGTTGTACTTTCAGGGAAATGGAAGCATTGTTTGGGGACGGATTTTGGAATTTAGTGGCAAAACCGAAACTTGGTGGACTGAAGAGAAAAACAAGCAGTTGCAAGAAAGGTTTCATGTTACAAAGAATTTAACTGCAGTCTTCATTGATTCCTGGTCCCAGCAACCATGGAATCTACAAGATGAACTTCAACAAGTCGCCTTTCGAACAGAGACAAAAAAAGCTTTGGGAAACATTTTCTGTGATGGATAGTTTTGAGTTCAACACTATTCAGGATGTGATTAAAGAATTGAATGAATGCAATCGACTATTAGAGGGATCAATTGAGCAACTCCAAAAGGATATGGAGAAAAGAGTGCTTGAAATCAATGTCCTATATATGATTCCACTGACAAGTTAGACAAAAACGCAACGAAGCAGCAAGAAAAAATTGACAACATTGATTTAGTTCAACCATGGGAATAAAATCAACCAAAATCTACGGTTCATTGATGAAAATTCAATTGCCATTGATACTCTGGACGAAACTATAGATTTACTTCATCTTTCTCCTATTGGTTCAATTGTTGCTTGGGTTCCTCGTGTGGACAGTGGTGATACCAATGAAACCTTGCCCAATGGATGGATCAGATGTGACGGAGGAGTGATTCCAAAGCCATCCATTTGGGAAGGTCGTCATACTCCGGATTTGAATGGAAAACGAAAGTTTCTGAGAGGAGGTCAAGATGCTTCAGCTCTTGATATGGAAGATGACATGGTTCAAGGTGACACTTTGTTATTTGATTATGTCCACGTCCAGTCTTAGGTAAAGTTTACTTTTTCATAGATCATCAACATTCGGATTCCGGACATACTCACTCAGATGCTGGGCACTCTCATTCTCTTTGGAACTTGGTTCATGGAGGAAGTTGGGGAGATGGTAATGGTTCTCCCCACTTTGCTTCAAAACGTCACTCAGACGTAGAATCGGCTAAAGCAGATATTCAGACAAGCCATGCTAACATTGGAAGCCCAACTGGTGCAAGATATGGAAATGAAACTAGACCAACTAATATGGCAGTTGTATGGATCATGCGAATCTTTTGATGAGACGCAAAATAAATGAGTCTATTATATATCAATTATCACTTGTAAGCTGTATTTGTTAGGAATGTTCAGGGTTGAGTGTATACGTGAGAGTCAGTGAGAAATCTTTAAAAAAGGATTATTTGATCTGAGTTGGAGAATTTGCTTATTGGGTTAGGATTTTGCTATCTTATCTGAAACATAAAGTTGGGTTGATATCCACCCACTGGATGGCGGGAGCCAGTTTTTAATTTGGGCTCATTATTTAATGGGGGAAATATGCAAAAGTCCCAAAAGTCTGCTCTGATCCTGCAAAATGATCGTAATATATTGGTTTTGATCTTCTCTTTGGTGGCATCTAAGGTCTTAGTGGCATCACCATTTCGACGTGTTTTTATCTCTGTTGCTTTTGATGACAATTGATTTCCCCTCAAATCTATGAATCAAACATAAATAAAATCAATCAGTAGAGTATAGAATGTTTTTGTAATTCTTTCTTACCAACATTTGGATTTGGAGTCAAATGTCTTTCAATTGGATAAAAGCTTGAAAATGGGTAACCTACACTTCCTCCAATTCCCAAAACCAGGAGACAAAAGAGGATTTTGGGAATTGACATGTTATAGGAGCAAAATCACTCTAGACACTAAGATGAATGAGACAACTATGCCTCCTGAATTTATAGGCAATAGGGGTGGAACAGGCATGAGATTGTTCGAGCTCGGGCGAGCTCGGGCTTTACATTTTCGAGCTCGGGTCGGGCTCGAGCCTGGGCCCGAATTTGAAGTTCAAACTCGGGCGAGCTCGGGCTTTGCATTTTCGAGCTCGGGCGGGCTCGGGCCTAGGCACAACTATGAATTCAACCTTTGGATTTCAAGTTTCGAACACTCCAAAAAGCTCGAAAAAAAACGGCTCGGGCGAGCTCGGGTCGAGCTCGGGCAAAAGCTCGTTCCACCCCTATTAGATAAATTGTTGTACGAGTAGTCACTTTATTTCAAATCGTTCAAAATCTCATTGATTTCAATGGCTGTTTTGCGTAGATCATTATTGGCTTCTAATTGTTTCTTAATCACATTTAGGTTGGTATGCAGATTTGATATTTGATCTTCCAGTGTTTGATTTGTTGCGGGAGCCTCTACCCTGTCAGTCCAAGGCTTGAAATCTTGTTCAAAGTCATCATTGTACTTTTTCATATGTTGTAAGATATTAGAGACAGTATCATCGAATATTTGCTTTTCTGGTTTTTGTACATCTTGGTCTCTCAATTTGTCCATTTTGTCCTGTTTGACTTGACAATCGGAAATAAGTGCATCACACAAAGCTTTTGTGTCATTCTTGCTCATTCCAATAAGGTCCAGATCATCGTTTTTGCTTGGTCTAGCTAAAACATCCTTTTCAATGTCTCGTGGAATCAGACTAAACTTGGCCGTGGTGTCTTGAACGGGCAGTGCCAAATCCTTTTGCATCAAAAATTCTGCATAATGACGAGCATTTCTCAATTCATCCGAGCTTTTAGCAAATGCAGTTCTGCTTTGTATCAACTTTACAGCCATCTCCCAGCCCTTCAGAGTTTTCAAATTCAATCCAAGAGCTGATAAGGCCTCGGTGGTGTCATTAAATTCATGGAGCTCGGCTAAATGTTCAATGATCCACTTGACAAGTTCATCTTTGTGTGATGAGTCTTCTAGGAGTAAGCACTTGATCTGCTCACGATCCTCATTGGCTTGGATATGAGGGCAGTCAACAGCCAAAAGACATTGTTTTACAGAGTCGATAGTCTGTTTTTCGTTCATTTTTGTTTTTCCTTTATTTTTTTTAACTTTACTTTTTAGCTCTCAGCTTTGAAACTGAATACTAATTTCAAAAGAACTACTTAACAAATTTTAAGGAAGTTTTGGAAATGACGGTTGGAATAAAAAGAAAATATTATATGAAAAACAATGTTACAAAATGTTTTTCCACTTGAAATATTTTAATTTTGACCTTTAAGACTACTTTATTTGACACATGCAAGGAATTGGTAATATTTTTAAGCCATTTTCAGACTTGATGGGTGTACAATTTCGGTCTGTCACTTGAATGAAAAACAAAAGTGACTCGGCGAAGTCGGCAAAATTCTGTGAAAAAGGTTTCATCGGTTTCTTTTCTCATTTCAAAAAGACTCAATTAGATTAACTATGGCTTCTTTGATTAACGACGAACCTAATGAAACAGGATTCCAATTTGACAATGTGAAAAGGTAAGCATTACTGCCATTTGCCGTATTAAAACAAGACTTGTCGGATTTGTCAATTTGTGTTGATGCTCAAAATCCTCATTTTTGTAGTAAATCACTCGCAATTTTCATTTGCAGGAACGCATTTTTGGCTAATAGCGCTCACATGACCTTCCCAAAGGCCACCAAGACTGGCACAACAATCTGTGGTGCCGTTTTCAAAGGTGGTGTCGTTGTCGGAGCTGACACTAGAGCTACCGGTGGAGACATTGTGGCCAACAAAAATTGCCAAAAGATTCATCCACTTGCTCCCAATATGGTCTGTTGCGGTGCTGGTACTGCTGCTGATTGTGACAAAGTTACTGAAATGATCAGCAGCCAGCTTGAACTTTTGAGGTACTTACTTATAAATTGATAATCTAAATCTTGTAGACGAATGCCTTATTCTCTATGTTATTTCCAGGTTGAATTCCGATCGTCAACAGAGAATTCGAACTGCCAATCGCCTTTTCCAACAAATGCTTTTCCGTTATCAAGGTCACATTGGCGCATACTTGATTTTGGCTGGCGTTGATTTCGAAGGCTCACATTTGTACACCATTCATGCCCATGGATCTTCTTCTAAGGTTCCCTACTCTGCTATGGGCTCCGGTAGCTTGGCTGCCATTTCTATTCTGGAAGATGGATGGCGCAACGATATGGAAGAAGAAGAAGCTAAAAAGCTAGTGAGAGATGCTATTGTAGCTGGTATCATCAACGACATGGGTTCCGGATCTACCGTTGACATCGCTGTTCTTAAACCTAACGATGTGATCGATTATATTCGCCCCTATGAAAAGATCGTTCAAAAGGGCGAACGTAAAGGCTCCTACAAGTTCGCCAAAGGAACCACTGCTGTCCTCAGCACCAAAGTTGTCGAAATCGAAGACGTTGAGGTGCGCAGTATTCCTATGGAAACTTAAATTACTGTAAAATAAAACCATTTGTATCGTAATTCCGCTTTTCTTTCTTGCTACATTTGTGAGAGCTAATAGTCCTGACACAGCATCTGTCATTTTCACGTTGTTGAAAAAATGTGAGGCTAGGATTTTGTACCCAATATCAAGGTCCGCAGAACGAATTACTTGCAAAACGGTGTAAGATAAGTAGACGCAGATGTCTGCTAAGTATCTATTATTTTTTGAAGATGTACATAACACGCACGTCATATGGAACACCTGCATCCATCGTTCTCTTCAACGCCATGCAAATGATATGGAATATGTTTTTGCTTGGCAAATACTTGACAAAAGACATGCAATGTAGGAAATCTTCTCTTCGTGTAATTGTGTGTCTATACTGAATCCTGAATGAAACTTTGATGCATTTCCTTTGCTTGCTCGTCTACACAAGGTCTAAGTCCTAAAACACAAAAATTTCACTTGGATAAGTAGAGCAACATGTGTTTCAATGCATGAAAAAATACACGTCGTAAAAGTTGAAATGTTTATGCTAAATGCAAGTCTACTTCGATACAATTTTCTAGACTATTAGTATTAGATTCCATTCTCTAAACTCTAAAGTCTTTTTCTTCTGAAAAACCAAAGAGCGGTTGCGTGATTTCTGAATTTTTTGCGAAACTGTCAAATTCAAAGATAGGTAAACAAAGACAAACCAATTTGCATTTTGCAAGTTGCAACTTCAATTTCAATTTGTGGAAAAACGTACGGCATACAGGAGAATTCGAGAGAAAATAGTGTAGAACATAGACAAATCATTGTCTGCTAAAGTGATCATTATGCTGTTAACACCAAAAGAGTGTCAAAATAAGGGTCACGATAAACAAAGACATTGACAGATAGAAGAATTGTAGAATCGTTTAACAGTTTACATCTGTTACATCCTCTAGTCTCTGCTCATAGAAGAAGTGTTCGATAAAATTCATAGTTTGCCGGCAACAGAGAAGCAGCGCTGTTTACCAACATACTAGAAGAACTATTAGAAGCGCCGCGCGTGTGCTTTCCCTCCATGACGTAGGTTTAGTATGTCTTTACCCTCCCTCCCTTCAGCAGCTCCTCCACGGCCATTCATTTCGTAAAACAGCTGAAGCTCACTTGTCACTGACAGTACCATGTGGTTAACATTGTTCAAGATTGCAATCGGCATCGTACTTACACAAACCCAAGAAATACCGACCGTTCAGCTTGGTACTCGTCCTTTGGAGCTTCATCAAGTACAAGACCAAGGCCGAAAGGTTGGAGCATTTATTGTAAAGACCACAAAAGACGATTATGAAAACGCGATTGAAAAATTCCATGCCAACGCCCCTAAGTGCATAGTCAAGGATAAATCGCTGCCAACGCTCGAAATGAGCGATGGTTCATTGAGGACCACATATGCCACCGAAACCAGTGGTGCAAGTGATTTCAAATGTTTGTCGTCAGAACTGAAAGTTATGAACAAAGTGTTTGATCAAGTGGATGATCTTGTCAGTACACTTATTCAGAGCTCGACAGGTCCTTTGTCATACTTTGATCACCGTCATGAATTTGGGCTTGAAGAAAGTCCTTCGAAGGTTCATGTCCATGTTTACACATCTAATTCAACAAGTACGTCACATAATTTTATTTATTTACTGTATTTATTATATTGATGTTGATAACGGAGATTTAAAATTGCAGGAACAAAAAATATTTATGACGGTGATCACATGATGGTGCCTTATCATGTTGACAACGGCATTTACCTGATCATCACGAGTTTTCCTGGACATGGACTGAAAATCAAGAATAGCAACGGAAATGAGATCGCCACTGATAATCTAGGTCCCGATGACATCCTGGTGCTAATGGGACGCGGATTAACAGATTGGCTCTTAAAAGATCATCCTGCTAAAACGCTCTTTCATCCTGTTCCACATGCCGTTGGGTCAATGACCAAAAATAGCAAAGACAGGTCCATTTTAGCTCGAATGAAAATACCTACCTCGGAAGACGCAGTCAAAAATAGCTTACAATTCAAAGAGGTCTTTTATAACAGAGACTTGCCAGAAAGACTATGTCTGAAAGACATTTATAGTAAAACAGTAGTCAAAAGAGACGATAGTAGTCACCATGCCAAAAAGACAGCAGAGATGTGTGAAAAAGGCGAAGCTTTCTGTTGGATGAATTGCCTTCCATTACCTGACCCTTTTTGCACAAGTAGTCATAATCTCATTTGCACAAATAACCAAGACCAACAATGTTTCGATGACTCCATGGATGGAACCTGCGAATGGAAATGTAATGGTACCGCTCCACAACCTAAATCAGAGTTTTGTACAAGAGGAACTGACATGTTAATGCAAGGATTTGAGACAACCAGTGGACCGAGTAACCTTTGCATTATCCTATTTTTCAAAGCTTGGACATTGGATACAGCAGGGAAATACGCTTTTGGATGTATTGGAGTGGCATTTTTAGGATTTGCTATTGAAGCATTAATAGCATTACGACGAAGAATTTCCAGGTACTATAATATAAAACATTTATCGATTTTCAGACTTCATAAATCCGGGAAAATTTGCTGCCACGATTCCAATAATTTAGACAAATATTATTAAATGAGGATCAAGCAACATATTTTTCGTGATTTGTTAAGATGACATCAACCAAATTCACGGGAAAACATCCATGTTTACTAACGAGATTTTTGTTTCGTTTCAGCCGAAGAGGCTTTGTGATAAGATTGACACCCATTGCCAGAAGAATCCTCGTAGTTACACTCTTTGGCCTCAATCTCATTGGTGGGTACCTTGCCATGTTAGTAGCCATGACTTATTCCATAGAGCTTTTTGCTTGCGTCGTTTTGGGCCTTTGTCTGGGCCACCTGGTATTCAATACTAAATCCGCAGTGGGCGAAAGCATCGATCCTTGCTGTGCTTCCCAACAAGGACCTTCAGTGGCTGTGAGCAATAATGCCTTGAATGGCACTAGCAATCATGTGCCTTTAACCAGGACACCTTGTGACCTCGAGGGTCAAATTGACTCCTCGGATAATGAAGAAGAACTTGAACCTACTGCACCTGCATCAGCAAATGAAGTGAAGTGCGCTTGTTCCAGTAATGGCATTCAGACAACATCAGAGAATGAAGAGAAAAGACCTCCTAGCTACACACAATGCACAACGTGATAAATTAGACGATGCTTTATGATGATGTTTAGGAAAAACTGCAATAGATACGATGATAATAAGTAACTTAGCAACTATAAATTGCGTGATGTGAGGTTCGTCGTATACTGAAGCGAATAGAAGTCGTGGTGTAGCATATTTCAAAAAGATAATGGATTTTCACATTGCCTGTTTTTTGCCTTCGTTTGTTTTAACTTCCACAATCCACATCAACCATAATAAATGTATTTTACACCTGACTGCTGTGATGATGTCTCGTTCCGGAAATGTCCAAAAATGAATTAAGACGATTAGCATGTGTTGTAATATTGTACGCTCGTCGATTTTCAATTTTTCAAAAAAGTTTGTTTGCTAGCCTTGTTAGATAGAAGCGCGAGTAGATTGTCTCCTACTACTTTTTCAGAAACCGCATAAATTGCATCAAAAGCATTTCGGATTTTTTTTTCTTCTCGTTCTTCTGCATTCACCAAGCGCTATTTATGACCAAGGCCAACATCATAATGCAAGGTTGATAATGATAATAACGGAGATGGCACGTTCAAGATATGGAATGCAATATGTAGTACTATTTCATGAAGGCAGCAAAGGATTCACAAGCCGAATCGAAAATTATGAAGGTCGAGCTACTGTAGAAATCAATGGAAGCAAAATTAATAAATGGAGGCCATGTTTTATTGATTGCCAATCGAAAATCGTACATTTTCAAGAGTTGTCTCATTTTCTCAGATTTTTTTTCTTAGGTGCTAGCTATAAAGAGAGGAGAAATGAATTGACTTGAAAAAAAAGGAACTAAATGCAAGGTTTCAAAAAACTTAATGATGAAAGTGGTTCAAGTTCTTCAAGAACCAGAGGAGTTGCGGGTTACTAAAAAAAATACTGGTGGGATTAAGAAAGTTTTTAAAAGGTCAAAAAGAGTCTTGAAAACATGGGTTAAAATTCTTTGTAGAGTTGTTTTTAAGCCATTTCTTCTTCTTCCTCTTCATCGAATTCGCCTTCATCCTCAGCGGTAGCTTCTTGGTATTGTTGGTACTCAGAGACCAGATCGTTCATGTTGGACTCAGCCTCAGTGAACTCCATCTCGTCCATACCCTCACCAGTGTACCAATGCAAGAAAGCTTTACGCCTGAACATAGCGGTGAATTGTTCAGAGATACGCTTGAAGAGCTCTTGGATGGCGGTGGAGTTGCCAATGAAGGTGGCAGCCATCTTGAGGCCACGTGGAGGGATGTCGCAAACAGCAGTCTTGACATTGTTGGGGATCCATTCAACGAAGTATGAGCTGTTCTTGTTTTGGATGTTGAGCATCTGCTCATCGACCTCCTTCATGGACATGCGGCCTCTGAAGACAGCAGCGACGGTCAAGTACCTGCCGTGACGGGGATCGCAAGCGGCCATCATGTTCTTAGCATCAAACATTTGTTGGGTGAGCTCGGGAACAGTGAGGGACCGGTATTGTTGGCTGCCACGAGATGTCAAGGGAGCAAAACCAGGCATGAAAAAGTGCAATCTGGGGAAGGGTACCATGTTGACTGCCAACTTCCTGAGATCGGCATTGAGTTGACCAGGGAACCTGAGGCAGGTGGTGACGCCGGACATGGTGAGGGATACCAGATGGTTCAAGTCTCCATAGGTAGGGGTGGTAAGTTTCAAGGTACGGAAACAAATATCATAAAGTGCCTCGTTGTCAATGCAGAACGTCTCGTCAGTGTTTTCTACCAGTTGGTGGACAGACAAGGTGGCGTTGTAGGGTTCGACCACTGTATCACTGACCTAGTTTAGGAAGCAAAAGAAAATGGACATAAGTCATGGAAGAATTTAGAGTAGACCACTACTGCAATTTACAAGGACAAACACTTCTCAGCTCAATGCAGAAAAGAAGTCAATAATATTAGTACCGCCACATTTTTGAGGTAGGGAGTACAAGTACATCAAAAATGATTCGTATCTAAAGCATTAAATGCATTGCATGAAGGTCAAAAGGCACTACTAACCCGGGGCAGCAGTGGCAAAAAAGTGAGCGCAGCAATATTCAAATAATTGCCTCGAAATATTGAGTTGTCTCGTGCAGAAAGAACATTTTTTTCGAGGTTGCTGCCACAGGCAAGAACTGGTGCACAAAAAGCTGAGTGGATCATTGGCATAAAATTGCAATCGCTTTTCATATCACATTGCTGGTGCCGTCGTCCAGCTCAAGCACCACAAGCGGTTCGCTTGGCGCCACTTGCAACTGCAGTTTCGGAGGCAATAGAAGTTTCTAATTTTGCAGTTGAATGCAGTTTTGAGAGATACTTCAAGCTACTATCGAACAAAAAAGTAAAGTTCACAACATACCTTTGGTGATGGGACTACAGAGTAGGTATTCATGATTCTGTCGGGGTATTCCTCACGGATTTTAGAGATAAGAAGGGTTCCCATACCGGATCCGGTACCGCCTCCCAATGAGTGTGTCAATTGGAATCCTTGCAGGCAGTCGCAAGATTCTGATTCTTTACGGACAACGTCCAAAACAGAGTCCACAAGCTCGGCACCTAGATAATGTCAAAGGGAGGGGAAAAAAGGGGAGATAAAGTTAATTTCCTGCTTTGCTATTTTTTCAGCTGCAAATTAGTACCTTCTGTGTAGTGACCCTTGGCCCAGTTGTTTCCTGCTCCAGATTGACCAAAAACAAAGTTATCGGGACGGAACACCTGTCCGTATGGTCCCGACCTGACAGAGTCCATGGTACCAGGTTCCAAATCAACGAGAACAGCTCTGGGGACATATTTGCCTCCGGAGGCTTCGTTGTAGTAAACATTGATTCTCTCCAATTGCAGATCGCTGTCGCCATGGTAGGTTCCGGTGGGATCAATTCCATGCTCATCAGAGATGATTTCCCAGAACTGTAAAGGGAAGAAGGATCGATTGAAGTTACTCTCATGAGCATGAATCATTCATTGTTTTGTCGATTATAGGGACGCTAAACTATATCAAGTTTGCGTGTTGTGACTATACTATTACCTGCTTTCAAAAAACAATACATAGGGAACAACTTCGTGCTCACCGCTATTGTTTTTGGACACAATATTTGCTTCTGTTTTCCACGAAAGAGGACAATCTTAATGAAGAGATACTACAATTGCAATCTCTCAAGCAAACCAATCATTACCTCCTAATTGTATTGATAGCTATTTTCCCAACGCTACCGCGAAAAATAAGTACTAAATGCCCCTGCATCTGCAATAATGACACGCAAGACATTTTGCTTACATTGCTGCTGATTGCAGACATGAACTAATGACTCAGACAAGCCAATTTTCTACCAATTTTCAAATAAACGCTATACTAGAAATGTACAATTACACCAGAGCCATTCGTGTGTTACAAATAGCCAATTAACTACGACCAAGGGTAGAGAGTTAAAGGACCCGTGAAAATTCGAAAATGCTACCACTATGACTCGTCTTTTACTGCAGCATTACATAGTACAGACCTTGGTTTGAAAGTAGCAAAATATAGTAGAGAAATAATGGCCCCCCATTTCCTTACTTTTCAACCACCACCCCCTAGTATTCTAGTGGCCATAAAAGAGGTTCTATTTTTCTATCCCGTAAGTGTCCCTCAAAAAGTGTAGCTTTCGTGCCAAAGCCAAGTTGCAGTTCACCCTACTAATGCCAAAAATTGTGGTTACTCGTCTTGACGAGTGATCAATGCTGAAAATTGCGTGATGGCTTCTTCACCACCGTAAGACCAAGACCAAGACATTTCTCCTGCTTTTCTAGTGGACTCTACTTCTGTTGGCCTGTCCTCAATAGTGTTTACGAAAACAACTATTTGCACGCTAAAACTTGGCTTTTTGCAGATCTGGAGCAATAAATATTATGTAGTAGTATCAGAATACTAACTGGGTCAGCCAAACAAGACTTGGAAATTGTTTTATAGACGTGTAAGCAACAACCATCATGAATAAATTAGGACAGGAATCAATCGAGGACAGCATTGCACAAACATTGTTTCAGCGCAAACAATTCTTAGATTGCCTACCATAAATGGCACGTAAACGACTTGCAAATTGAGATATCCACTCAAAATGAGTAGGGGAGTATTTTACCTCCATAAATGGTAGCAAATTAGATTCTGAGACATGACCGAAAATAAGCTTTTTGTATGACAGGAAAAAAAGTGTAATCATAAAATAGTGGATAAAATGGAAGTTCTCGTGTGACGACCGAGATTAAAATGGTTTGGGACGTAATAACACATGCAGGTATAACATGAATCATCGAGAGAGACAGGTAGCGCAGCAATGGCGATTAAAAGTATGCCATAGAACAAGACATAGAAGGGAAATGGAAGCGCTCCCAATTAGAAGCCATTTCACTCCGGAAGTCAGAGCAGACTGTCTTGAGAAAACGGGATTTCCTGAGAAAATCATCCTTCGCTAGAGGAGCAGCGAAAAGCTAGCTGTCGTCTGAAGTCTGAACATGACCGCGCCCAAAAACATTGACACAAAGGAGAAAGGGTGGGGAGAATAGTTCCCCTTTCCCTTCCTTGGAAGTAATGGACTCCTCCGTTCTCGCTACGACTCTAAAGCCTCTCAAAGCGGAAATGACTTTGATGAAAAATGTGGGAAAATTGAGGAGAGACCATGTCTCTTTAAACTAGTACAAAATCTGGTTTTAAAAGCCGCTCAAGATCTGTTACAATTTCTGACTGGTTATCGACCACGCCTTACGATGATACATTACGATCTTCTACAACGTAATAAATAGTCTAGTCAGTCAAATTACCTTAGCTCCGAGTTGGTTGCCGCATTGGCCAACTTGCATATGAACGACTTCCCTCATGGTTTGAGTCAAACCGTTTGACGGAAAATTGGTTCAAGTTAGTGTTCAAACGAAAATGCCTTTTTCGATGTTCAGCCGAACTTTTTCAGATAGCGAAATTAGAGTTGATGATAGTAGCGAAATTAGAGTTGTTGATAGCGAAACTAGAGGTTTTCTTTAGACAAACTGTGTGTGATAAAAGAGATACATACATACACACATTTTAGATGCTTTCAAAGATATTTTTTTGGAAATCATTTACTTGAGGTTCGGCAAAAAAGCAACGTTCGTTTGAACACTAGTCTTGAAAATTTAAAAGTGAAGTTGGGTTTTTTAAAAGCCGCTCAAGATCATTGAAATGTATAAGCATATCTAGCATTGTCATCCCCAAAGAATGTAGAAATCGTGGGCGTGAAAGTTCAAAAAAGGAGCCGGTAAAAGTGGCGCTAAACCTGACCACGCCTTACGATACGTTACGTTACGAATTTCATGCTTAAAAAAAAACTCGTCAAATTACCTTAGCTCCGATTTGGTTGCCGCATTGGCCAGCTTGCATATGAACGATTTCCCGCATGGTTTGACGAAAAATTGGTCCAAGTCGTGGAAATTAAAATCTGAAGTGTGTTAACGCCGTCCGTTAAAAACGTTGACTGTGCCTCAGCAAGGCGGCCGTTACAGTTTTAAAAGAGCAGAACTGAGACGACGGCGTGCCGGTGCGGCCAATCCGGCCAACTTTTCGCGCAGTTTTCTGAGAAAGCGCAGCAGTACAAGTTGAGAAGTCGTGCCGGGTCGGGGATGGGGCCACAGGCCAAAGGCTGCTGCCTGTGTGTCGTAGGCAACGTTGCAGACACGCGCAATCTGGAATTCTGTAGCTTTCCAAATCGATTTGGCGCCCTTTATTAGTCATTTACCAGGTTTTCCAGTACTTGTTTGATCAATTTGCACAACAGAAAGTTAACATATTTGCTAATGCTAAGGGTTCAAAATTTGACATCATTACCCAAGACCTACCTGTCAAGCATTGGGATAATCAGGTTGTTCTTTTTCTAGGGGGAAGGAAGTGAAAATTGCATTTCCCTTCATTTTTTAATGCCTTCATGAAAATTCTACAGATTTTAGGGATGTGATAACTAGATTTGATGCAGTTATGCATGTTTTATTATTGATGACTTAATAACCTTGAATCTCTAGCATGAGTCACAACCTTTTGTGCCTTTTGAGGTTGGGGCCTCATTCTCATTGATCGTGACATCATCGACCCAGAAATCCATAAAGGCAGAAAATATGAAGGTGAACCACAAATTGTAAAATTATGAAAAGTTTCTCTGTTTCTTGAAATCTCTCTTTATTCAATCAGTTCTGGAATATGATGAATAATTGATTTTCAAATTGAGGTCTGAGGTGTGTCTGGACCCTGCGTGTCTGTAGGGCGGGCCAAATCTCTCTATTAATGCACTACAGAATAGGACAATTCCCGTTTTAAAGTACCAATTAGAGGTTGGATTTGCAGTTTTTGCTTCTGTAAAAGTTCAAAACATGAAGTATGAAAATTGTTTAACAACTTTGAGAAATCCCTTCAAACACTTCAAAAAGAGAAATATTTCAATTTCATTTTTTCGGAAATATTTGAAATAAGGCACGCAACCTTTCTTTGAAAAATTAAGCCGTTGCGTTATCATTCAAAAGTTACAAGGTCCATGACCGCCTTATTTTTGGCGGAAAAACTTTTTTGTTCGTTAGGCAAGATGATCAACGACTCTAGAGACTAATGTACATAGCTATAAAAAGGTCTTTTATTTGATATTCAAGCTTGAGATCATCACTCCTATTCATGATCCGGATCCGATGAAAAGCTTTCTTCTTTCGGGCTCTTTGGCCTCGATTGCACACACATAATTAGACGCGCTAGGCAATGCATTTTTGCAGAATTTTTCACTTTTCTGCTCTCCCTGCCTCTCTCCTTCCTCACGTTTTTGGTGAACAATACAAAAAGTGGAACTATGATGACAAATTGGATGCGATTTGAAACAGAGATAGAGAAAGAGCTACTCTGAAATACTATGCCAAGGATGATCTGTACAAAAAAGGCTACGGAATTTCTTCTAAGAAAAAAGGAAATGCACCATGATTAGGTACTTTAAAAAGAACAAGAAACTGATAAATGTGGACTATCTTTAGGAAGTAGCAAAGTGCGGCAAAGTGTCTCGTGACTTGTCTTTAAAGCTCCCCTTTGAAAAAGGATCCTTACGTTTTGTACTGGGTATCCCAACAAGTTTTAGATGCGGAGCTAGTGAAAATCTCAAATTCGCACAAAATTAGAACTTTGGCAACTTTGGAATGTTTTGTCCAAAATATTCGTCAAATTGAAGGGAGGTCTAGATTGTGAACAGTCTTTGACGAATTTTTCGTGACATTTCGATTTTTTTTCTTTTTGGCTAAATTCCTGTCCAAAACTTGTTCGGACACCCGGTACTGTCGCTGCAAAGGATATTTTTGTTCTTTTGGCAAGGCTACATTGGCTTATCTATACTCAATTCTTCCCAAAATTATTTTGCCGCGAAGGTCTTTCTTTTGCAGACTCCGAAATGTCTACTTCCTTGGCATGATTCTTCCTTTGATTTTTTGCTTAAAAAATCAATGAAATACACAAGCCAAGTTACTTAGACAAAACGTCCCTTGGGCAGCAAGCTGATGCAGCACTTCAGCAGGTCTTGGTCCTCCTGCTGTCAGTAAGATCTATAGCTCTAACACGAATCTTGGATTCAGCCACCCAAAAAGATCTATTGAAAGGTATAATGACGTCACTCTTCTTCCTACCACGGATTTTGTTCGCCCAAGGCCGGCTTAAAAATGGGAAAGCAACTCACAAAAAAACTTCAAGAGCATTAGAAAAAAGGTCGGAACGGACGGTCGGACGGAAATAGGGACCCTCATCTCCAAAGCCTCGAATTTTACTTTTTCCCCTCTTGTCCTCGGAAGCAGCACAAAAGCTTTTCTCAGTACAGAAACGATTTCTGACCATGTCTTACTAAAAGTAATATATTAAATCTTTGAGGTCCATTTTTTTGCAGTTAGGACGTGGCTGTAAATCAGACCCCCTCCTTTTAAGAGACTCCTCTAGTAGCCCATCCTCTATGCTGTGCAAAAATTTCCAACATCATCAGCATAGTAGTGGTAGATGGCCTTTACAAAAAAAAAATTGGTAGAAGAGCTCACAAAGGGAGACTTTCTTTCGTAGTAAATTATGAAAAGATCTCCTCTTCTTCTTCTCTCGAGTTTGTTGGCCCGTGTTTTTATGACCACCGTAGCCTCCGTAGAAGTAGCGCAAATGGTATGTAGCTCTGCCTCCCCCGGCCTCCTCAATGATGGGAAAAATCATCAACATTTTCGCTTCTAGTTCTTACATGAAAAGGCAGCAGTGTTATTGAGCAAAAAAAGCCTCTCCTCCTAATCTTTTTAATGCTTGCTATTCTGCTGACAAAAATAATTTAAAAACGCTTCGCTCGGGCCGGCCCTTCGGGCCTCCCTCACTCCGCTTTAGATGAAGCTTACGGGAAAACTTGTCACAGATTTGCTTTAAGAATCAGTTTGGAAGAAGGATTGGTAATCAAAAAAGTTGAATGTGGCTTTAGGCCTTTAAAGGCCTTTTCTTCTATGGCTTGGCCTTGACTACTGATGCTTGCACACCTTCTTGGTTTTTTGCCAATGCCAATGCTATGCGCAGTGATGAAGCTGACATAGTAGGGGAATCTCAAGAAAGGAAGTCGGCTACAAAAAAGGTCCGTTTTGTATTTGTGTCTCTCCATAAAATAACCTTGACACAGTGTTTTAAAAATCCAACAAATAGTCTCGTTCATCAATATTGCAAAACGCTAGGTTTATTTTAAAAATACACCGTAGGTTACTGATTAATTTTTTTGAAACATTTTTGTTGATTTTCAAACACTGTTCATGCCTGAGCAGAACAGTAGCAGCTTTCTTCTTCTCCGATTTGGGTCTCAGGCTGATCATAACGTTGATGGATCGCAACGTTGGTCTGGCGAGGTTTTTTTTTTATTTCTGCTGCTGGAAGAAAAGTTTCATGCTACTGTATTACATCCGAGCAGGGGAAGAAGCAAGAAAGAAGACGAAGACCGAGAGTCCCTCTCTTTTTATGAGATGGGACATAAAAAGGTAGAAGTGTTCACATTATGTCCAAGATGGAATGTTCTCTTGGTCAAAATGGTCAGAAATTAGAATGTGCGGCTCTCCAGCTTTGCAGACCCCAAAACGACTACTCTCCCACTACTATTCGGGGCACATACTTTATCGGAAAGAGAGGTCTCACTCTATGCACTCTGAGGAAATAAATGTACTGCCACCATCACTACTGTGCTTCCTTCTCTACAGTGCAGTCAAACTTTTGAGGAACTTGCAAGAAAGCTCTGGGAAACCTAACAAATTACTAATATGTACCCGCATGCAGCAGAATTTCTTTAGAAAACGCACTAAAATTACTTCCAAATGGTATTTTCGCTGCTAAAGGAGAACTACCCCCTAGCGTCTGTCCTTTGATCTGTTTGTTATGCACAGCGTCATTTTTGAAGCTAGGAGGTTGAGACTTCTCATTGAAACATTTGGGAACTGGTTTTAGGCTACTTAAGGCCACCCCCAAGGCGAGGCCGTTCGAGGCCATGGGTAACGAGAGAAGAGAAGCGTTGGGTGGGGCCGCCGGAGGCCTCGCATTTGCAGCGGATTGTGAGTATATAGTAAGACTTTTCGGGCTATTTTCAAACACTGTGCAGTTTGCACTGCATGCTTTGCATCATGGAATTGTGACAACCTTCAACAGATTAAAAATGTAGATCACAAAAAAAGTATAGATTCATTTCTCATGCAGCGCATGTATGTAGTATGTAGCCATCGGATGTAATAATGTAATCATGGCATATGCACTAGTTTTTATGTGCTGCGTCGCCTTCTTATCTTGACATTTACGGTCCATAATAATGATAATGATGATCTGCCCTTTTACGTATAGATTCAGTAAGGACATCTCATTTTCTACCTGTAATTCTAAGGCTAAAAGGAATGAGGGGGCCAATTTGGGCTTTTATGAGGTAATTGCCAGAATTCAATCAACGTTATGGCATCGCCGCACGACGACGGAAAAAAGGCCTCAGTAGTAGCTGAGCAGCCTTTCCTTTGCTGCTGCTCCTCAGTGTTCGTTTCCTCTGCTTTTGGCTCTCAAGTTTAGGCAGTGACGTCATAAATTTTGGCATTGCTGGCGACCAAGAGATTTGTTCAAAAAAAAGTTCACCGGTCTCTCCGTCTCTTTCTCCTTCTCCTCGTCCTTCTCGGCGACATCCTCCGACGAAGCCTCAGCTGCAGCCTCAGTCATCGCCGGGAATCCAGAGAGACCGTGGCCGCTTCGTAACTATAGCTTACAGAAAGGTAGGAAATACTGTACATATTCTATTCTACTACCCTCTAAATTCCAACTCTATCTGTTCTTGACCTTGAGCAAGTTAATTTTGATTAGGAATTTTCCCGTTTGTATTCTCCTTCAAGGAAATGTACTCAGTCCCTTGGGAACATCATTGCCTACTTGGATTTATTAGACCCTAGTTGAACCATATGAACCATGACGTCAAGTAAAAATGCACAACATGACTCGTCGTCCCAAGTATGTAGTACACTAAAAGAAAAGACAGTACTAGTCTTAGTCGTGTTAGCTTGTTCGTTCGGAGAGGGATTAACTTGGTCGTCGGCTCATCAGTGGTGAAAGGTAAGGGGATAGGCAGAAGCTTCATTCTCATGGCCAAGATTGGCAAAATCTCCTCCTAGCCTCGTTGGATTACTGTTTTAAGGGTGTTTGGCTGGTTAGTGGTTGGGCCTCTTTCTTTAATACCGAGGAGAGACCAAGACTCGCTAGCTCGCGGTTTTATTAGATAGGAAATTGGCCTTCCAAAAAAGGATAGAAGGCCGTAGCATCAGCTGGGAAGAAGAAGAAGCAGAGTCTAGAGTAGCAAAAATTGATTTTTTTCCGTTTGTGGCCAACTCACACTTTGCAGTAAGTGAAAGCAACAAAAGGTTGTTCTTCTGGAGCTCGCATAAATGGCGTTTTCCATCATGGCCTCATTCGCACATGGCCTCATACAAAGCAAACACAATCCATAACCCGCAAGGTAAACATGGTTCTTCCTACTACAACTTCTCTGCTACTCTCCTGACCATCCTCCTTTTACTGCTGCTACTGCGAACAAAGACGGGTGTTTGCACAATGCTCAGGAAATAACTCTGCATCAACCGCAGCAGCAGCAGCCAATTGATTCTTTTTTGCCGCCATCCATGGCGGCTTTTTTTTACCCCTCTCGACAATTCTCACGCCACACGCAATTTTCTTGTTGTTTTCTGGGATTTTGTCTACTTTATTTAGATAGTACAGGTATCTTCTCAAAAATGAAGGCTTTTTTTATGTTTCATCTAAGAAGATAGAGTCATCTAACTTTTTACATATAACGTTAGATATAATGGCTACCGTCGCGTCGCTCTCGGCTCCAACTTTTGTCAAATGCAGGAAGCCGACCAATTTTGCAACTTTACGATGGTTTTAGAGATCAGAGGAGCGCGTGAGTGTGTGAGTAGTAGCAAAATCCAGCTCCCAAGGGACAACACAACAGTAGTAGATGGCATCAGGTCAATTTTTCTCCATCCTAACGAAAAAGTGTAGTAGTAGCGTAACACATGGTTTCCTAAGAGTCCCTTCAGCTCCCTTCCAGCTTCCTAAGAGTCCTTCTTATGGGAAAAGTTTAGAAGCAGCTGTAGTCTTGGACTTTTTCACAATTACAGTATTACTTGTGGCTGCTGCTAAAAGAAAGAAGAAAGGGAGGCTTCTGCTTCCCTGAGAAGTCATGACATACTCTATCTACGGTTACAGGGACGACACATTTGCAAGTACTGTCGTCTTGCTCATGAGAAGAAATGTGAGCAAGTCCCCTAAGTAAGCAGTAAAAGAAAGTTGCTCATTTAGTATTACTACTTTCTTTGCTTCCTTTGTCCTCTACAAATAGTAACTAAAGCACAATTTTAATACAACAAATGGTGATAGTAGTAGCTTTCAGAATTATTGGGTCAATTTGAATTTCCCGCACTTTTTGACAGATTAACAAAGGACAAAAAAGTGCGGGAAATTCAAGTTATTCCAATCCTGATATGTGCCTACTGTCACTCACCATTTCTTATACTTTTTGTGCTTTAGAATGTTTTGCAAAAGCAGCTTATGAATTGTGGTTTTGTTGGTCTCTGCCTCGCCTCGCACGCTTTGTAAGACATATTGCAGACTCTCATAAGTCCTAAGGAAACAGAGCAGAGAATGATGATAGTACAAGAAGCTAAAATGAGAAATACATAAAAATGCCTATTTCTTCGCTCGACTATTAGAAATTGTGTCTCGTTCTACGAAGCAGTGGCATTATAGGTTGCGCAACATTTTTGTTGTTCCACTTCAGGACCTGGAGTCCAGAGAATTACATCGCGCGAGAACTACGGAGCATTAATCCCCCTGCTTTACGTTGGCATCGTAGGGCTCATATGGATGAAAATTAAATGGTTCCTATCTTTTATTCACTGAGATGCTCGAGCTTCTCTTGTATTGTTGCTGCAGCCTGGCAAATACAAAGTATTTGCATATTCAGTGTATCTAGGTGACACCAGAGTCATTTGGCAATCTAAACATCTCGATATCATTACACAGTGTTTGGAAAATCACCAAAAATGTCTCATTTGAATTTTTGCCATGGCAAAAATAATATCATGGTTTTTCAAATATTTGAATTTTTGCGCCAAAAATGGCCTAAATTCAAACAATATTGTGTAATGAGACTTTTGAAAGGGATTTTCAAAGACTGTGGCATCAGTTGTTGATCAGAGGGATAGATGGCAGCTTTTTTGGGTTGGTTGGGGTGTTCTGCTAAAGCTGTTCATTATGCATTCATAGATTTTGAAATAGGCCGGGATTTGGCACGTCTTTTATCAGCACCTCCGTAAGCCCTTTTGCGATGAGATGATATTCTAAGAAGCAGCAGCAAATTCTCTAGAGGCATCAACGAAGAATGAAGTCAGAATTTTGTGTTTTGAAAAAGGTTAGAGAATCATCTAGATTATGCAGAGAAAGGGGAACAACCTTGAGTAGAGAAGACGAAGATTGGAGAGAAGCAGAGTAGCTCTTTCATGGCGAAATACGAGGCAATAGGCATAGCTTTCAGCTTCAGCCTTCCCAGCTACTACAACATAATCATAAAGTATGGAACTTGGCACTTCTGCTACTGGCTACTACTACAAGTAGAGAAGAAGTGGTCTCTCCCCCTCCCGCCCGCACAATCCACAATCTTCTGAAGATGTCAATTCTCTCTCTTGGGATACGCCGATGGTACTAGGCAGCATCTGCAAATGCTTTCACCACTGCCAGTGCCACACTCCATATTTTTCTGCCAACTTCTTTGGCGTCGTCCTTGTCTCTTTCTTTGTACTGTTGCTCGCATGCTGAGCTGGATGTTTTCTTCACTAGATGACTCTTTTTTGAACTTTAGAAGGACTACTTAAGTCACCATCATCATCTAGTCTAGGTGGCATCATCACTAGGCCTTTGGCCTTCGGCCAAGACCGCGGGAAAACTGAAACGGTACCTCAAGGTGATTTTTTAGCTGATGCAAAAAAAAATTTTCCTTGTTTTTTTGGCCTTTCTTTCTGAGATGAAGAAGCAAGCAGGCCTCTACCTTCTTTACTTTTATGGCCTTTTCCCCCTCAAAGGCTGCTGGTCGGCCTTCATATCTGAATACTGCATGAAGCATTTGCCTCAGAAAATTACTTACTACTCCCAGAAAAAACATCTTTGCTTTGAGTAGAGCATCCCCTTCAATTATCCGAGAGTAGCAACGCATAATTGACCTTTACTTTACAACATTAGGTTTTCATATATATTGGGGGAGAAAACACAGTGGGGAAAAACAGAGGCTCTTTGAAAAATTTTGCCCAGGCTTCAAAGGGAAATTGACTTTTCCCTCTGCTTTTATTCTGCTATTGCTGCTGCCTACTGATATAAAAAAGTTGTCTTTGTTCTTCGGGGAGAACAGGAGTAGTAGCAGCCATGTGGCCTCCGAGGCTCCACTGGCGCGGCCTCACTGCCAACTTTAGGTTCTGCTGCTGCTGTGCAGGAAATGTTCCACTATCTCCATCCTCTCTTTCTGCTTCCTGAAGGGGGAGAAAAGGCGAAGAATATCTTCAATAATTCAGATACTTTTCAGCCATTACTGCGCCAACTTTTCCCCCGACAGATACTTTGAATCTCGGCTACTTCTGTTGAAGCTGAAGAAGAGTCGAAGCTGAAGAAGATCCTCAGCAGCCTTTGGTTGCCGCGAGCAGTCCTGCTGCCACATGATTTGTAGGAGGCCAAAGTCGCTTCGTCTCGACTTGGGATCTCTATATCTCACGCCACCGCCGCACATACTTTATGTATTCTGTGAGGGGTTTATACATGGTGTCTCAACAAGTTTTAGATGGGGAGCAGCTTTTAGTGAAAATCTCAAACCTCACAAAATTAGAGTTTTGAAAAAAAAATCCCCTAAACATCTTCAATTTTTTTTTACTAAAATCCTATCCAAAACTTGTTGAGATACCTGGAAATATATTTTCATCTTGAAAACCTGTCTTAAAAAGTCTACAAGTATGGAGTACACTTCGCAAGTTGCAATTCATGATTGATGAAATGGATCTATTTTTCTAACGTTTGAAGTCTGATTTGAGGTTCGTTAAAGGATTAAAAAAGTTATAAAGGATGTGAAAGGACCGCGAGATGAGCTGTCTGCAAAAAAGTTGCAACGTTTGCCCCTTTGCCAAAATGCTAAATCAAGACTTCTTTTCCACATACATTTTCTTGTTCTATTTCAGAAATGCATTTAATCATGACTGGAGTAGTGTGACGAACACAATGTCAATGGTGGCAAATCACTCTTCAGCGGCTGCCACGGGCAAGAGCCAGGGCAAAAAAGCCAATTCACAGCCTCCAGGTCCAGCCTCCAAGACCTCCAAGAGTAGCAAAAACGCTTCGAGTACCAACAACAACGAACAAGGAAGCAATGACAGCAATAGTAGTAGTGGAGGAGGAGGCATTTTTCGACCTTTGGTGGTCTTGGCTCTGCCCGGTGTCAACCTTTTCCGAAGGTTCAGTCAATACAAGAGATTACCTCAAGACCCGCCCAAAGACCGACTGGAAGTAGAGTTGGAGCGGCTTAACAACAAAATCGTGAGTTTCTTATGTACTTCCTCTACCACCCGGCCTCATTTGCATATAGTAGGATGAAGAGGCCGGTCAAAATTGCTTTATGCTAAGAAGTTTGCTGGCTTGCCTCCTTTAGACTCCTTTTTAGCTAGAATCTCAAATGGGAAAAGATGCGAATTTTTGCCTCATATTGTTCAAAAATGACTCAAAATGTAAACGTAGCTCGCTTCGCTCGCAATGTTGAATGCGACTTTATCTGTGATTTTCAAACACCGTGATGCCTCGTGAAAAATTGGTTGAATAAAGTTTTGAGGCGAATTACGGTTATTTCTGAAGCAATGGATGATGGTAATTGTGCCATTTAGTTTGGAGTCTCTTATGACCGCAATGTAATAAAGCAGAAAGTAAACGTAGCTCGCTTCGCTCGCTTTACTACACCAAAAGGGAGACTTTTATGGTGTTTTTAGACACTTATGTGTATGTATACTGTCTGACTACTACAGGAAGATTTAATGGTGCTTTCAGACTTGCTTGAGTGTGGTAGCAGCAGCAGAAGCTCCTGCTCCTCGACTCTTGCAAAAAATGCCTTTATTCCCATTTTCAAAAGTTTAACTTTTGCAGTAGTAGCAAGAGCCACTTTAATGTGTGGAAAGTTAAAATTGGGCACTGTTTCACGTATAAAAGGCTCTTTGGAGTATCGTTGTATGAAGCAGCAGGCTTCCTTGAATGCCTTGAATGGGAGGCAAGGAATGCATAGGAGGGAAGAAGAACCTTGTTTACTACTTCACTAGTCTACCATCACTGTTTTCTTCTGAAGAAGAAGCAGAAGGCAGAGCATCAAAAGTTAATGGCAGTAAAAGTTGTTTTGGCATAGAGACCTTCCCTCTCTCTTAGCTCATTCACTTTTACTATCTTCAGTCAGATTGTCTGCAAAGTACGAAGGAGCCTATCTTTACACTTTCAAGAATCTCTTCAAAGCTTTGGAGCATCAGTCTTATTTCTATCCAATATTCGGTAGCATCAAAGTAGCCCAAATATTGTTTGTTGCAAATATAAGTGCAACATGAAAATCTTGCAAGAATGCCAGGAGAAAAGATTTTGAAGTCCAAAAAAGGAGGTAACAAAAGGCCGGAAAAAAGTAAAACTGCCATCAAAGCTCTCATATTTTATGACGGCTCTAAAAAGAACTGCTTCTACAACGCGGATGGCCTCCAAATGTTTGATTGATTTTTGTGAAAGAGGAACGAAAAGTCCTCCTCGGTTTCATGCTTGATGAAATTGTAAAACAAAAACTTTTTTTGAAAAGGCTTTTTTCAAAAGTAGTCTGAAACATCATCTCCTTTTTTTGAAAAAAGTTTGCGGCGGAGACATGGCAATATTGACAGCTTTGCACTTTTGGTTTTGTATTGTAGTCTACAAAAAGCCATATCCATAGTACTACTACAGTAGTAGAGTAGTTGTAATACTGCCATCGGGTTTGTCCTCGCCGCGCGCGGTTTTGGCATTTAACTCACGTTCACATCGAAAAGATATTTCAAAAAGAAAGCCAAAGAGCCAACAGCCGTTTCCAACTACCATTTCTTGAGAGAGCTGAATTCTATTTTCGAGTTGAATATATGAAACATTTGGCTTTGATTTATTGGCTTTCTCGATTCTTATGTACATAAATTCAGGACTACTTTGCCTTCCGGATATGATGATAAAGTATAAACATTTTAGCTTGAAAAGGTTTTTGATATGCTAATGTCATTTTGGCTAGATTCATCAACTCTCATTATGCAGTCACTTTGGACAAATTGTGAAAGCCACTAGCTTTCATTTCAAGTCCCAAAGGAACTGCTGAAAATGATCCTAAAAGGCCATGATGGCAAAACAGCTTTTGGATAGAACTTCATTCAAATCCATTACTGTATAAAAAAGAGTTTTGCTCGGCAAAGAATATTGCTGAATAAGATTTCACTAAAAACTGCCTTTTCGTTTTTTCATTCGACTGCTTCCGCCCCCGCTGAAGCTGCTTGAATTTTTATGGCACAAGAAAATGCCTCGAATTTTTTATCAGTAGCAAGAGAAATGGAGTCTCGCGTAACAGAAGATGGGCTGAGCCATGCATGAAATTTGGTTGCATTTTCTTCCATCAGGAAAATTGAAAAGGAAATTCTTTTGGTGTCAATTCTGCATTTTCCAAACCCAAAGGTAGTAAAATTGTGTTGGAAACAGTAGAGAGAAGAGAGAAATGTAGTCCAGTAGCCACTGATGCTCTATTCATTCAATTAATCAGATTACGCGGCGTTACACGATCAAAAACATGCCCTATAAATGTTGTTAGGGATTGATAGTATGTTCAGTGCGGCATCGCACAAAAGGAAGCTTCGAAAGAAGGCAGCAGCACTACTCGCTTTCTCTGTAATACATTTGTTACAGCAGCCACTACACAATTGCTTTTCTTAGATGCGAGATGGTCTTTTTTGCTAATTAACCTCATCTATGCACTAATTGTTTGCGGGTAGCTGGATACTGAAGCTCTAGTCATTAGTTGATTGTAACGTATCATACTTTAAACACTAATAGCGCGCCGCCGGATCGTTAGTACATAATTTATATGAAACTAAGTTCAAATTTTTGAAATGTTGACCTTCTGGGTAGAAATGTAAAAAAGGTCTAGCGTAAGTAGAGAACACATTAAAAACATTGATGATGATACTCAAAGGTAAGATGATTAACAAAAAAAGTAGTAAAACTTTAACCCTCATAAAAATATAATATGGAATCAAACACTAAGCTTTATATGTACTTGCAATGTTTCAAAATAATTGTGTACCAAAACAACATGTTTTGTTGTATTTATTTCCGCCAATTGTTTGGGTAAAAAAGAACAAAAGCACTAAAGTGCCAGCTAACGTATAGTAAATCAATATCGTGTAGTCGACAACAAACCCCCACAAAAAAGCATCATTCTAAATAGATTAGATTCTGGATTATTATATGACTGCTTGTGAAATTTTTGCTTGGTTTTAATAAGCCTGGCCAAAGGAGACTAGGTCATCCTCATGCTGTAATGGTATGTTTGGCATCATTATTATAAAGCATAAGGCTTATGCTGAGAAAGCAGCATTAGAATTGCGTTGCCCGTCGCCATCCCTCCCCCATATCCGTTCTTGGAATTTGGTATGAAAAATGGGGCAAACATGTTTGAGTTTCATAAAGATCATCGCTCTATCTCTAACCACTTGGGTGACATGTGTGCTAAGCGACAACAGCCTTGTTAACACTTATCTGTCTCAAGGACCATCTTCTTCTGCCACTACCACACTAGATGTAGTAGTGTTACGGCGACGAATAGAGCAAGGTTTCTTTAGGCTGCTGCGGTTTCCTTCTCCTGCAGCCTCTTCCAAATTTGTATAAGGCCTCCCAAGGGAACTAGACAAATATAGAGGCAGCCAGCTTTTCAGCTGCTAAAGTCAAATGGAAGTTGTATTTCCTGACTAATTTGAAAAGGTGTATGGAAGTATGGATGTACTGCAGTAGAGTCCATATTTCCATCGGTTGAGGCCGCAAGCGGCCTCCTCGGAGGATGTTGTTTTGCTTAGAAGGAGAAGAGAGGCGTGATATTGTAACGCCTTTCACTGACCATGTGAAATATTGGCCTCGCCTAAAGTGGCAAAGCTGCTTTTAAAGGCAAGCAATGCGCTGACTACTACTACACCAAGACCACTCAGGAAGCAAGGCGAATCCAATGACTATTTGTCTTGATATATCCACCAACACCGCTCTCTACGCCATCCGATTGATGTCAGACATATTTCTTCGTTAAAAGTGATACATGAGGGGGCACACCGCATTGAGGCCTTTTATCACTAAATATTTCCTGAATGTATAAAGACATGAATTTTAGCAGTTCAAAATGAGGCATTTTTTAGGATTTTCAAACACTGTGATTTTTTTTAGTATGGATCCGTTCCTGTAAGAGGATTTCTTAAAACACTCCAGCTCTCTTGGGGAATCACAAAACTGCGTTTTCGCTTCTTTTGCTACTCTTTTTCCTACTTTATTCCTAGTATATATACTACCATCAGAATTTCATTGGATCCACTCCAATTCCAATTTGGCCCTCGTAAATTTCTATTTCTGGCTACGCAAGCAGGCATAGTGTTGTAGTAAAGTTGGATAGAAGGCTCGTGAAATGAGAATTTGTCACATTGTATAGTCGAGGTGGAGAGCAGCAGAGAAAATCTCTCATTTACAACAAATGAGCAGGGGCTTTAATGGGACATGCACATCAATCTACTGGAGGTCATCAAGACCCGTTATGGTCCTGTGCTTCCCTTCCACGAAAAGTGGGTTGTTAAAAGCACTAGACAGGCATTGCTTTCTCAGAGTGCTTTTATATGAGACTACCGACGCGACGCGTACGGTTGCGAGTTTTTCAATAATTACTTTTCTCGAGAGTACTAATGATGCACTTTCTAAATGGTCTTGTCTTTGGCTACTTTGATACTGAAGACAAATGTCCATCAGAAGTTGGAACTTCATAATAGAGACTAATTTCTTCGGATCTTTCTGTAGCGCCGCGGTTTAGAGACAAACGATATCAAATGATCGAATTGGACAGCTTTGCAAGATAAACGAGGCAAAGTTCCATTTGTTTGCCGCTCTTCCGTCTTCTTCTTTACTAAAAGTCTAAATGTATCATCCTTGACTTCATACATTTTGACATTCAACAGTTTCATTCCCACTTCAATTTTCTTTAAGGGAAAGCAGTCTCAAGCTCCCTTGAGACTTGCTGAGAAAAATGAGACTTTATGTAATGCCGCGAGAATTGTATTACCAAGAAGGCAGATGATTTTTGCTGCTGCACACCTTGAAGTTGAAACACTATAAGGTCAATCCATTACAGTACTTCTGAGCCACAGATAAGCTTCACAGCAGCTAGCCTTAGCCAAAAAGTGTAAAGAAAAGTTTAGTCTTAGACCTTGAAACTTGGCCAGCAGCAGAGCAGTAGTGGAGTGGAGCGAGAAAAAAGCCCCTTTTTTGTATTTCCACACACCACTCAAGTTGAAGCTCTTTCCTCCTTCTTCTCCTCTTCGTTGCATTCGACCTTAAAAGCAATATAACTTTACCTACTTATTTTCCAATGTATTTTGCATCTTCTCTACGTGTATTGAAGCAGCTGTCAATGCTACACTTGAAGAAACTCGCAGCAGTAGCAATAACTGCACTGCCAGCATTTTTAGTGCATTAGAACGAGAAAACGGCTACACCCTCTATGTTGTCGGAAAAAAGTTCTAAATGTGCCTGAAAAGTTCATCGTTTGAAAGGTCCTCAGCTAGGTTTTGGTGAAAGTTTTGTCTTATCGAGTAGAGTATGTAGGATTTTTTTTACGAGCTCCTCCTTGCTTCTCTCCATCTTCTTTTGTCCATCCGAGATTTTGGGAGCAAGAATGGATGGTATTCCCCGTGTGATTCCTAGCCTCAAAAGGTTGAGAAGAAAGGTAGAGGCTGAGGAGGAGGCCGATTATTGATAACCGATGCAGTTGCATGACAACGACAAAGACGACGACGACATCTCAATTCACTCTTTATAAAAAAGCCTTTCTATAGAAGTTAGTCTCGGTTAGGAGATCACGATGATTTTTCTTCGTTAGAGGTTAGCACAGGGCAAATATCGATGGTGAGGAGGCTGAGGCTGAAGGCCTCTGGCAACTTTTGCCAACTGCTACTATTCAGGACATGCGACAGAAAAAGGTAGATGTAGCAGCTAGTAGTAGTAGTGTCTTAGTCGTGGTTGGGTCCATTGATGAATCTTCTTCTCGTGATGCTGCTGAGAAAGAAGGAAACAGCCTCAGAATAACTAAGAAACCTTCAAGAAACCTTCTATCTTTCGGCCTCGGACTCGGCCTTCTTTTCTTCATCTCAAATATTCATGCTTTGTCGAACTTAATCGCTAACGGACATTCACTTCATTCAGCTTGATACACTCCAGATGTATCCTATGTACAATGTACATTGTAGTAATAATGTTCAAATCAGATACTATATTACATGCGTTTGTACCATACTCAAAATACATAATAGAAGATGTATGTAATATCACGCGATGCATTCAAGAAGTTGTATGAAGAGTCAATTGATGATCCTTGACGTAGTAGTAATATCACGCATGTATCTGTCCTTGCCAAGATACAACTATTTTGTACTGTAATTTCTTTATGTCTTAGATATGAATGACGTCAGTGTTGTTGTGCATTGAATCAATATGAATCTAGTTGATGGATCTTTAGCAACGATGGCATTTGGAGTAATGGAAGTGCTACGTTATTCTTTCTATTTCTTTAGTGCCTCGTTGTGAGAATCAGAATGTGCCCATAACAAACACAAAAGAAAATTGATGTGTGCAATCTTCCTTTGATGTTCTGCTTGATTAATCAAAGTCTTTTGAGTACTGACTTGCATATATAGTGTACAAGATCAAAGCCTTCCATATAGTGTAGCGTGTATGAAAACTTTTGCATCTGATAAGCCTTTCAAATTCATTGATTTTCCAGGCTTCGTCCTCAAGCCTCAACCCTATTTCTCGGCCGCGCGTAGCTATCTGACGAGGACACATGCAAAGTAAACTTTTGCCGGCAAAAACTATGGGCTTAGAGGCCAAGGATGAGACTCAATTGCGAGTGTGTGACGAGGCCACTGGTCTCGTGGCCTCCAAAAGTTGTTGGTAAAAGCAACGTTTTCAATTGAATTTTGTTGCAATATCTTTAAAACATTTTTTTGGCACCACTCAAAATAAGCTTTCCCCACAAAGTTTTTAGAAAGCAAGTGGAATTGATGCTGTACTATATATCAGAATATGAAACGAAGCAAAAACTAGCTTGCCATTCAGTTGCTGTCAGGCCTCCTGCAACAGCCTCAGCAGCCTCCAAAAACCTGTTTGCTTGCTTGCTCTACAGCCAACTCCAGCGCAAGTTTTTGTCCCATGGAGGAATGATGTCTCGGAGCCATTTGTAGAGGCAGGCCTTAGCCTTCTCGCCAGAGTTTCTTCGATAGACTTAAGGGACTTTAGGGACCTTGACTGAGCTGCTGCTGCTGCTGAGGAAGATCTCTTATCATCAAATGGTTCATTGTCCATCGGATTCAACCTTGAGCCAAGCAAAGAAAAACCAACGACACAGCCTCAGTAGCACAGCCTCAGAGGCCGTCGTGCTAACAGAAGGCCCAACCAGGCTAAGATGCTAGTGTCAAAATAAGTAAAAGGGGATGGGGAAGGGCTTTCTAGCTTTATGCCCTAAAAGCCAGAAGAATCCCCAAGGGACTTACCTAGACTAAAAAAGATCCATTTGTTGTTGTCTCGGTTTTTTATTTTTGCAAAAAGTCTTCCAGCTTTTGGCATTAGGAAATAAGTCCAATTAGGCAAAAAGTTTGCTTCTTTTGGTAGAAAACAAAACAAGGTACAACTGGAGAGCTTACTTGACTTGTGGGCAAACACTCTAGATTCTCTTCTGTAGAAAAGGACCCAAGGGGCCACTTAACACGCCTTATAATAACTCTCTCGTGCTACAGCTCGAGAGAGAGAGATACGAAGCAAACAAAAAAAAATCATCATCAACATCCAATTATAGAGCAAAGTTTCATATTGACATGTTTCCATAGTAGCCTTTTCTTTAGTTACTCTTGTCAGCATGCTTTCTCCAATTATCTACACGAAGCCAAAGAGCTTTTACGTGTAGAAAATTACTCTAGACCAAAAAAAAAAAAACTTTTTCTCTCTACACACTGACTATTACTACTGTGTTGTTGGTAGCAATTAATTTCAGTAGTAGTCCTTGGGAGAGATAATGAAAGCCCCCTTCTTCCATTCTGCCTCTAAGATATCTGCTTTAGCTGACTTGCCGGTTCTTCTTTAGGCGTTTTCAGCACCATTTGACATTAGCTTGCACCTCAATTGCCCCAGGAAGCTTTAGCCAATCTCAACGGATGATTAGCTACGAGTACATCCCTTGAAAAAGCTTCAAATAACAATTGGGAAATCCAGAGACTTTGCAAGGCTACTTCTTTGTCACTAAATTATCTTGCTTCAAGGTAGAAGATGATTAGTGCTATTATATTGGTCATTAGCTCTCGCTCTATATAATCTAGTGTGAATAATTTACTAGGCTCATTCACACTAGAAGATTTTCCCACCTACCTTAGCTAGGTTCAGTAAAAGCTCTGATGCACTTCTTTCTTCTGCTACTTCTGCTTCTCCTCTCCAGCTGTTTCATCGATTTACCGGGTGAACTTTGCGTGCTGCCTACTACTGCACTATACAGGATATGAGGGTAGGTCGTATCGATTCCCAAAAAATGACACAAAGACAAATAGGCCTAAAAGCGGTGGCAGCAAAAGCACTCCCAAGGGACCCAATGCATTTTGATGAAGACAAAGTAAAAGCTTCACCATTTCTTTTTGTGCAATCATTATAGGAGGCGTAGGTAGCATTTTGTTTCCCCTCTTTCCTGCATTCTTATCCCAACTTAGAGTCTTTTTTTAAAGAGGAGAGATGATTCATCAGCTTTCTAGTTTTACTGCTACTACATTTGGACCGGATGATCCTTGACCAATGTGGGGAAAATACCAATGTTGTAACAACCCTTATGTAACTTGTGTGACCGCAGAGCCAAGATAAGGTTTATGTGGTCAGATTACCTCAGACCAAAGAATCGAATGATGATGCATCTTCCGATTCCGATTGTCTTTGCTTTCTTTTGATGTGACTTGCTTGCTTCTTCCCATGGGAGAATATCTATAGCATCATATCAAAAATATTGCTGCCATCTCTTTTATGACAATATCTTCTTTTATAGGACAACCTCCTGGACAAGTTGGATGAAGTCGAACCTGAAAAAGCATCCAACACTGGCGAAGAGGTATGTAGTCCTACATTTGAAAAAAATGTAGTCTTGAGAGTTGACTTCTTTTTTTGAAACATTTTGCAGTGTGTCGTCTGTGAAAGCAACAAGGCTACTATGCAAACTTTCCCATGTGCTCACCAAGTTGTCTGTCGCACGTGTTTCGTTCGCACCATCCAAACGACAGTGGCTCAGAAGAAACTTCCTCTAAGGTAACTTTCATATTACTACCCATTTTACTAGATCCTCGTGAGATGAGATAAAGCTCAAATATGCGCTGTAAAAGATGCATGAAAAGGGATAGTAGTAGGCAATCAAGCCGAAAAACACATCTCTCATCTACTCATTGGGCCATGACTGCTGATACTACTGCTCTCTCGTGAATAAAGCATTTGTTTGCCTGCTGGAAAATGGTCCTACAACTCTCAATAGCAGGAGCATGCTGCTGGTAGTAGTAGGATTAATGCTGCCATAAATCTCAAGCAATGGTTTACTGCTAGGTGTGTGTTGTGCCGGGCCAAGATTCTAAGGTTAAAGCAGCACCACAAAGGAAGCCAACTTCATCCTCGTGAAAAGCCAACATCTGCCTCTAGCTCTACTGGAGCCACTCTGCCTCTATCGGAATCGGAGCATGGGCCCACTCAGCATGGAGGTGTACCACAATCAGTCTCCAACTACTCCATTACAAGATTGTCATCTTCCTCTTCCAACCACTCTTTTGCCTCAGGTAACACTTTCTAGCTAAAAGCTAAACTGAATTTTAGATGAGACGAAGACTGTCTTTTGTGCCAAGTTGTGTTTGAAGTAGTCACAGTGTTTGAAAATCTTAAACAAGTCTCATTTGATAACCTTTAAAGTTATTTTCAAACACTGTGTTCTTCAGAGAAAAAAGAGGAATGAATGAAGTCGTGGAAAAGTATTGGATTATTGGATACATTTCTATCAGCCAATGGATTGCTTGGTATTTCAGGTGTTTCGTCTGTGTCTTCGGGATCTTCGGTGTCAGTGCGATCTGTCAGATCCTTCAACTTTGACACCTTTTCCAACTTCCAAAACGTCAATCTTGTACACAAAAACCATCTGACGAGAACGACGGTAACTTTTCTATTTTTCTTTTCTACATTTCAAAAAGAAGAATCTTATGAATAAGAAATGATTTCAACTCCTTATGGAGTAGTTCCTAGGCACAATGATGAAAACTTTCTAACTCAAAACATTTTTTCATAGTTTTCAAGACACATTTTGAAGGGATATTTACCCACTGTGCCATTTAGAATATTCATCCTTTACCCTCCATAGAAAGGCTATTTTGGTCTATCTTCTATTTTAGGAGCAAACATTGACCCAGCATATATAGTACTATGAAAGTAGTAGTTCATATCATCCCAAGAAAGCCTATATAATACTAGCATTGATACTGAATACATCTTACGTAGGTTTACATAGTCTGACAGGTCACCATAATTGATAAGCGCGTAGAGCCAGAGTAGGGTCCAAAGTAATCTGTTTTGATGAAAGAGCTTGACGTGGCTCATTGATGTTTTACAGAGTGGCACGAGTTTCTCGGGTCGTCGTCGGTCACGTTCCCCCTCTCCAGTGGGTATTGGAGTCCGCTCACGTTCTATGGATGGACGGATGCCTAAGATCACGGTGGACAGAACTCCCAGTGACGAGAGTCTGGCCTCCAGCTGCGCTCAAATGAGCATGACCTCGCCAGGGTCCTCCTCGTCCCCAAGGTCCCCCATTTCACCCCCTTGGTCCTCAGCCAGCAACGCCGCCATTGCCGCCAGACCTAGTAAGCTATTGCTTTACCATGCAGCAGCAGAATATCATGCAAAATGCATGAAGCAGCAGGGATGCAGTTTCTTTCAAAGGCATTTCCATTTGCAGACAATGCGAGTAGTGGCAATGCTACCGGAGCCGTAGGCGCCGGAGGAGTCGCTTTCTTTCCCGGTAACGGAAACGGCTCGGCACACGGAAGTCCCAACTCTCCTCCCGGAAATTGCAACGGGCTCAATGGCATTACCAATCCCAATGCTTCTTGCAATCCTTCAGGGGTCAACAATGCCAACAACCATTTGACTCAGTTGACAGGACAGGATCAGAACATGGTTCAGACCGTGGTTGCACAACCAGTTATACAGACATATCAGGTATACTATACATATCCCTAGGGATTACTTACTAGAAGCATTAGAAAGCAGTAAATACATACCACTCAATGCTATTGCTTGCTTATGGAGATTGAGAAGAGATTAAAGACTGTTTGTCAAGGACTAAGATCCTTCTTTCTATACCTTGATTAGGTGAGTGAAAGACGCACCTCGCGGCTGTGTACGCCGCTGTCGCCCATCAAGGAATCCCGGCGCGAAGGCAGCGGCAGCAGCTTGGAGCTGCGATGCTCCCCGGAGAGAAGCATGACTTCTTCCCCGGTGACCCCAGTTGACAATGAAAACACTACTGTAGCTACGGCAACACTCATCAAATGGGATGACGAGGAGGGAGACCTCAAAACCGTCGCAACGCCTGTCAGGAACCAGAAGGTCACGCTCAAGAACAATGGAGGAAAGCAGAAAGCGCATCCATCCTCAAGAATTAGGTAAACAAAAGCAGAAAGAGCAAACAATGGAAAAGAAAGGCTTAAACTTATTCTGTTGTTGTTGTTGTACCAAGAATTTATTTGACACTGAACAGAATGACATCAGTGCTGCTTGTGGTCACATTCTTTGTCACTCTAAAGGATCTTTGGTAGTAGTTGTAGAGCAAGGAGGCGATTTGCAGCAGAATGGATGCGGTCAGCAACAAGAAAATCCCTTGATAGGCCATGTTTTCCCATCCATTTGGATCAGTAATGCTACTTCCGGAAGTTTCCCAAAGGTGGCACAAGGTGAACATCAAAGTGATGTTGATCAGAGTGCGATTCCATAAAACGTGGTCTTGTAGGATCTAGAAAGATATGATGATACAATATACGAGATACAATTGGGCAGCGGATACATTAGCATATAAATTGTATTTTACTAGGAGTATGTAGTAGTACATACAAGTACATACCTCAAGCGTATTGTTGATGCTACGGATGTTAGAGGACACTTCTTCCATTTTAGGTTGCCAAAGAAGTACTAATGATGATGACGCTGCTAAAAATTCACACTTGAGTGTCAAAATCGTCCGTTTTCCGATAAGTTTTTATCATGTGTCTGAAAGAAGAAGTTGGATCAGCTAAGACCAGTCATTTCTCTTCTGCTGCTGCTTCCCTGCTGCCCTTATCCCAATCCCAAAAAGTTTCTAAATCGACCTTTAGCTAAGCTTTACGGCCTGCAACAGGAGATTCTGACTTTTTTGCTGGAACGTTAGGCATCTTCTTTCCAAGGCCACACGACTCACTAGTTTCTAGCTGGAGCAATTTATGATGATGGAAGAAGGAACTTTTGTTGAGGGAAAAAGACTCTATCGTAAAGTTTGCTTTTACAGTTGTTGTACTAGTTATTGATCATTCCATTCCATTTCATTGCTTTTGTTGGATACTATCGTCATTTTCTTAGCCCATCACCACATTCAGAGACTGAGAGTAGTCTACACTGTCTATAAAGATCATGGTCCATTTTGTACATTGTCCGTGTTTTGTTTACAAAAAGGAGCGAGTTTTGGTAAAAGTCAGCTGTTGAATGGGGCGAACTTTGGCAAATCGAAACAAAAACACAAAATAGAATAAGCGAACGTAGCTGCAGGACTATCCAAATTGCTAGAAATTCATGAAAATTGCTTCTCTTTAATCTTACACTCTTTTTTTTGTAACATGGAAAATCAAGTTTAGAACAAAGTAGAATTCAGGGAATCCAGACCGTTTCACTTTCTCCAGCATTACTACTCCAAGTTGGAATGGCACTCGTGCCTTCTTCTTCCCTTTTCTCTTGGGTTTTCGGGTTCTTCTTTTTGATGATGGCAAAAATGATCAGGATCAAAAGAACGAGCAAAGCAATCAGAATCCAAGAATTTACTTCTACAAGTGCATCTTGATGGCTTTCGAAATTCCGCTTGATTTCTTGCAAATTCTTCTCTAATGACTCTTTTGCATCACCTACTTGTCGGGCCAGAGCTCTGCTGATGTCAATCATGTGCTTTTCAAATGAGAGTTTTGCATCTCCGAAATATTTTTCGAAATTCTAGGAAGTTGAACTTTAATTTCAATATCAGTAATTATTACGTTTCAATTACCTTTAATGACGATGACATTTCTTTTGTATACTCAAGGATTTCTTGATCAATGTCAGGTCTGGAAGTGGTAGTTGAAGTTGGCATTCCATCCATAACTATTTTCATATTGTCAATTGTCATGTCTAACGATGACAGCAACTCAAATTTCAGAAGAACTCTTTTTTGCTCAAAACAAGTCTCTCAACTGAAAATCACGAGTTTTATTTCAAGTCTGATCTAATATAACAACATTTTTTATGTAGTTCATTTTAACGATTGTAACGACGAATTTCGATGACTTCTTTGTCTTGTTTATAATAGATCAAAGGCCAAAAGAAACACTATGTGGACGAGTTTGATCTTCTAACTTTGATCACCAAAATGACTATGATGCAAAGGATGATTATAAAGGTCATGATCGTAATCAAAATCCACGTATTTATTCTTGCAGTCGTTGACAAGTCTTTCAGTAGTCCGGATATTGTTTTGACACTTGAATCCATCGTTTTCAAGTTTGCCAAAATATTCTTAGCAAAAGGAGAAGGCAGAATAGAATTAGGTCTGATCATTGTCATGTTTTAGTGAAGACTGTTTCTATTCTTGAGGAGTTTGTCCACGCATCATCAGATATCCGAGACATAGAATGAAACCAGATGTCAAGTGGCGCTACAACTTTGAAAAATACAAATTAAAATGTTTTCGCTGTGTATTCAACTTTTGACAAATTATTTCAGGTGTGCTGACAAAATCCTGACTCAATTGGAAATTCATGCAGATGCAGCCATTGCAAATAATGGAACGGCCAATCGGAAAATGATGGCATCGCTCAAATCAGATTCGGTAACACTAAAAAAGATCTTCTTTTGGAATTGACCTTTTTAACTCTTTTTTCTTTAGACGACCAAGAGGAACGCAATTATTTTCGGTGATATTGCTGACCGTGCTAATGCCAACAACTCACACATGCTCACTCGCAACGCTTCCCTAGACGAGAGTCTCCTAGATAACATGAAGCCCTCGCAACAGCAGCATCAAAAGCCTAGAAAATCAGTGACATTCAAAGACTGTTGAGTTTGCATATCATTATTACTTACTACAATTCAAACCTTGAATTATTACTAACCCCCAAGACCCAAGACGAAACTTATTAAAAATGCTCCTAACTTATCCCTAGTTGTCAGATTTCCCACCGCCATCATCACATCAAAACCCACTACTCCATATCGACATTATAGGTGCCAAGCCCCCGCCATTGCCATCTTTTAAAAGAAATAGCGACACAGTGTTTAAAAATGACACAAAAAGGCTCATCTTACAACATCATTTTATAATTAGGTACACATAAGCCGTATTTGACTTACAAACAAGGAAAAAAAATTACAAAAAAATTCGTGAAACTTTGTTTACATTCAAGCTACTTCATTTTGACGATTTTTCTCTACAGAAAATTCAAATTACAATTTCATGAAAAAAAGCTCGTGAAACTTTGTTTACTCTTTGACGGCATTGAGACTTTTTTGTGTGATTTTCAACCACTTTGTAGAGAGCAAAAATAAAAAATAAACTCTTCAGTTGTTGAAAAACCAAGCATGACAAATTGTGTATGATCACTATTACTTTATAGAGTACAAAATAAATGCCAACGTTAGTTCTTCTACATGATATCCGAAGGATCTTCGATGTCGTCTTCACCGGAATAAGGTTTGCCATGTTCGCCTTCCGACCTTTAAAGACCAAGAAAGAGAGATGCATTTGCACAGCTACTGCCAAATCAATTTTCTAATTCCGTTGCTACTACGTAGGATGCGGAAGAAGAAACTTTTTTTTTTGGGTTCTACCTGTAATCGCTTAGAAATTGCAATTCCAGCAGTTCAACCTTGAATTTGGGCAGAAAGTAAGTCCAACATTTTTCCTTTGCAGCATCGGTAGAAAGGTGCATCACAGATTCTTTGCGGCGCAAATAGTAGTTGGGATGACCTTCAAAATCGTCTAAAATCTTCAATAGTAAATCGTCAATTTGGTAAATTTCGCCTTGGATTTGATGTCCAGTGCCTGGTTTATCAAGTAAATATGGAATGTTGAATTTTGATGCAATCACCAGAGGATATTTCTGAAGGGTTTCTGCTTTGCAGATGAACTTTGCAGGTTGAAATGTTTGATTTTTAGATGATTTGAAATCTTCAAGATCAGGTCCTCCATTTTGAAGCATGTAGTGATTGGGTTCGTCTTGTTTTAGTGTCCCGTAAACGAAAACCTTGTGAAGATCCATGAATTCCTGAATAAAATGTCAAAAATTAGAATTTTCCATTACTTTTGCACTTTTTACAACAAAAGTTTATTTCGCATTAAGTGTCCAATCATAGTCTTTGAAAATCAATTTAATAGTGGACTCTAAGTTCTTGATCTGTAGAACTTTCTGTTTCAATTCTTCATTGGTGATGAAAGAAGCAAGTTTGTCAAGGATTTCGTCCTCGTTATTGCCAAAATCCTTGCCATACCATAACAGCAATTTGCTCACGACAACTTTCTGTCCATCATCGTTAATTTCAATTTCTTGATTGCAAAATGAACTCGACGCCATGTTCAACTAAAAAGAGGACAACATTCAAAACAATGAAATTTTGCAAGTAGAAAAAAAATTTAAGGTTTACCTGTTGGTCTAGTTTATCACTCTGATAGATCCGGATTGGAGGACAAGATTGGGCTCCGCAATTCAAGGCAAAATGAATCCGTGGATCCAAATGCTTGAGGACAAGTGCTTTTCTGGCATCATCGGTGAACTTGGGTTTGTTGTCATTGGGATGTCCTTTGTTACAGCGCAAAATTCCATGTTCGATCTCATCCAGGGTAAACAGTAGTCCTCCAACATTGTAGGCAAATCTACTCCATATGCCTTGAACTTTGAGTGGAGCTGCTGGCAACGTTTCTTGGGCTGCCAAGGCGTGAATCATTTGCACATTGTACAAGTTGATGAAAAATGCTTTGCGTTCATCTTCGTGGTCTTTTAGGTAGGACCAATCCAAAGCTTTCAATTCCGCAGCTAATTTCTTGTACTCTGCAAAATCCTGGCTGACCACCATATCTTTGTAGTTGACAAAACTTCCATCGTCAGAAATGAAGTTTCCTTTCAGTTTCAAAATGGATTTGCGTAAATCGCCAATCAGTTCTGACCAGTTTCTAGAGCCTACATAACAAAAGGATAGAATTGAACACAGTAAACACACACTGTTCGAAATCTTCTTTTTTTTGTCCAAAAATTCAACTTTGATTTCCCAAGAAAATTGTCGATTATTTCGGGTGAAAAACTTGCGAAAATGTTGTGGTATTGGACTTTTTAGCTGTTGATAACTTTGATTTCACAAGAAAAATTGTCAAAAAAAAAATTGGATGAAAAACTCGTGAAAATGTTGGGGTTTTGTCAAAATTGAATTTTTGGACAAAAATTTGACTTTTCCAATAGTGTGAAACAGTAAAGGAAAAATTGCATTTCAAACTTACTTTGGACACTGTCGTCTGAATTCAAAACCACAAGTTCTTCTGTCATTTTGTTTCTCGTATTTGAAATTTGTTTGCACTTCTTCTCCTGATAAAAATACAGTTACATAAATGAAACATCTGTACACAAGAGTCTTGAATGAAGGAAATATTTACTTACTAATTTATTTTTAAGAAATTGAGTACAGAAAATTCTCACATTGGTCCACGGTGTCCTATCGGTTCCAAATCATCATAACACTTATGAAATACTTTGTCAACATGTTTTTTGGCTTCGTTTCTGTCACAATTCTTGATCACAGCCACTGAATGAGCAGCTTTGGCCTTGACACAATGCTCAAATGACCAATAATTCCAATTGAATTTGGCACAAGATGCTAAAGAAGCAGCACGAATTTCACTGCATGCCAAGTGATCAATTTGATCAAAATTTATTTTCTTCGTGCAATAGTCAAACATATGCACCAGTTCATGACTCAATATTTCTTCAACTTTTGAATCACTTTTACAGGTATTGGAGCAAATGATCACTTGATTATGAGTGTCGTCGTATCCACCAGACAAAGTTTTATCGCATGGAGCGCAAGCAATATGTCGATCCGGAACAAATGGACAACCCGAACTGTTCAAGGCATTCACTATAGTCTTTACTCTTTGACTCGATTTTAGAGCTTTCATTACACTAATTTCACACTGACTAATTTCTCGGTCCATCTTTAATATCCAAATAGGTACCGTTCATAGTAAGCTTGTTCCATATCTTCTTTGGTCACAGCACGTCTCCCAATGGGTTCCAAGTCATTGTAGCATTTAGAAAAGACGCAATGAATAGCTTCCCGAGCTTCTTTCTCCGGCACGAATTTGGTTCTGATGAGATTTTCCAGAGCCACCGATTTGACACAGTCTTTATGCTTACAACTAACAGCAAAATCCGCGTCTTTTCTGTTCAAGTACCTGTTGTAATTGCAGTCAGCTAAATTTGCTTTTCGTATTTCTGTGCAAGCTAAGTGATTCACATTAGATCCGTCTGTTTTATAAGTGCATTTGTCAAACATGTCCATCATGTTCCGGATTAGGGTACCGCAACATTTTCCCTCGCTTTTGACGTTATTGGCACATATGACAACCTGATTTGTGGAGTGATCGTAGTTGCCAGCATGTTCGATTTCATTGCCTCCTTGACAAATTTCGCATGAGAAATTTCTACTCAGGTTCGGTGCACAGCCTTGTGATTCAAGAGAGTTCCACAAAAGTTTCAAGTATGGAACATTTTCAAAGCACTGAATGATTGACTTTTGGCAATCGCCAACGATTCCGGCTCGATATCCTTTTCCTTTCCCTTTGTCAACTATAGACGTAGATTCAATTGGTTTTCCTTTTCTTTCGGGGTACACTTCATCAAATGTGAAATCTTGAGTTGGAGGCCATGTCAAGCCCATTTTCTGAAAATGTATGATTTTTTTTTTGAAAATGTTTATTTACAGAATTTGTTCACAAAATGTTAGGCAAATCAAATGTACTTTTTCTTTATTTGAAGTAACCTATATTCTTGTCATCCCCATATATACACCTAAAGTAATATTGAATTAAATCAAAAAAGTTTAGAACTTGAAATTGAGGAAAAAATCGCAAATAAGATTGGAAATTCTATTTTTTTCACGGAAAAAAGTTGAGATCGACTTAACGAAAATTCGAAACATGTGTTTTCGTATTTTTTTTCAATGAAGAAGTTTCGACTTCGATAAAGAAGAAACTATTCCTTATTTTTAAGCTATTATGTCACACCAAAACGATATTATTGGTGAATTACTATTATGTCAAGATGTAAGTTATGTATGTTCATTTTGCTTTCACACTTTTTAAATACTGTCATTTTTTTTGCCAGGGAGCAATTTTGAATTCGACAGGAAGTCTGGAAAACAACGAAAATGTTGGAACTATCATCACACAAAGCATTCAATTATTGTCAGAATCCACACTCAACGAACCCCTCAACAAGATTAGTTTTTTGTTCAGTGATCACGCCTATGTTGCTGTCAAAGCGGGAAAAAATATCAAAGTTGCGCATAAAAGAATTCAAGATAAATCTATCTAAGAAAAATACATGACAAAGGAAATTCGTTTCTTTATTTTCAATCCATTTGTCGATCTCTAGCAATGACTTGTTCATCAAACTTGACCATGAATGTTGTTCCTTTATGCCAATGCGCAGACACTTTGGCTGGAAAATTGCACCCATCCAAAACTGCTTCAATGATGCCAGCCTCGAATGCTGCACAGTTTAAAGATCCTTTGTCCTTGGGCACCGAAATGAACCTATTGACCAAAGGCTCTTTTTCGATCACATAATACGTACGTTCATCATCATTGGCATGTTCTAATTTATCTGCTTCTTTGCCAAAAAGTGTTTTCCACAAGGTTGACTTGACAAAAAGCAGAACATTGAGTAATTTGGTTTCTCTGCGGGCAGCCTTTTCTCTGACAAAGACCAAATCCAGGATCCGTCCACCAGCTTGGTAGCCCAATTCATGAAGCTTGCCTTGGAGTTCTGGAACGGTGGAACTCCTACTTTGACAATACTGAACGATTTCTGAGAACAATAATGCAAATGCTGATAGGGAGACTTCTTGTTTACCACGGCTCAGCGATTTGTCAAGAATACTTGTCTTAGGACGTATCACTGGTGATGGCGAAGGTTGGTAAATGGCAACTCCTGTTCCGGACAAGTTTGAAGACATCGTTGTGACTTTGTGTCAAGTCTGTTTTTCTCTTTTCTGCTCTGTTATTACTCAGTTCAGAGTTATCTTAAACGATGCGCAAAAGAAGCCAAAATTTTTAACGTATCAAACTTTTGTACCAAAATTGGCCAATCATTATTAGTCTGATTAGCCTTATAAAATTGTGCAACGGCATACAACAAACGAAGACACGATGCATTTATCATCAAAAATTGAAATATTCACTTATTATGTTTTGACACAGTACTTTTGAAACGTAAATTACTAAATTCCGAAGATTGAGTAAATTAACAAAAATCTGTACATTTTTTAATGGTTGCATCATTAAAACATATAAAATTATATTTTGATATCGTTTTTCAATTATTTCTGTAATATGTTTGTTAACAAAATAATTGAAATTTTGTAAGCAATAAAATCATTATGTACTAAACGCCATCTTCCGTTAAAAATTGTGTCTGTCCATTACTATGCGTGCTCACCACGGCCTCAGTTTTAAAGCTGGGACCTCGAAACTTTGCATGCAGCCCTTACTCACGCGAGCGCTGGTTTTAGGCCGGTTGAGGCCGGCCTCCGCGGCCTCCGAGGCCGTCAGCTGATTTGCGCTATTTTCGGTGTCAAAAAATCATAGAAGGAGGCATTTTTCGGGGTTGTGTCATGAATCCAAAGTTGCTCAGCGACCTCGATTTAGGGGGACCGGGTGACCTCAGATCCGACCTCCGAGGCCATCCGAGGCCGAGGTTTTACCTGAAGGTCTAGACGTTTTTTTAGGGGTCCTCGGCGGTCATGTAGACGGGGTTTGGCGAGCGAAGCGAGCGGCGGGGGGGGCATGGCGAGCGAAGCGAGCGGGGGGGGGGCAGCGAGCGAAGCGAGCTTACCGCCGGAGGCCTCGCAGTAGCTGCCGAAGGCAGCGGATTGCGAGTACGTATATGTATCATTTTTTTGGTGAAATTCGTTAGTTTTCAGCTTAATGAAAGTGATGAATTATTTTTTCCGATTTTTAAATTATTTAAAAACAAAATTTTGAATTTGTTAGTCCGTACTGAAAAAACAACACGAATTTGTTTTTCCGAATCTGAAAAAACTAGTTATTCCTTCCAAATAAAATTTCCGTAGAAAACTGCTATATGATGAGTACATTACGCATGTAAATTTTCCCGATCATAGATCAAGGGGTTCCGGAGATACACGTGTTAACAGACAGACTCAGATAAACGCCTTTGTATATTTTCACAATTTTTTTCATAGCCTAAAATGCAAATCAGTAATAATCACAGCTTTTGTTATTTTTTAAGAAATTTTGGACGAATTTAGGGTACATATTTGATTTTTCTGTTCTTCTTTTCAGATCAATTTCTAATTCTTTTTTTTTTTTTCAAACTTGAAGAATCAGTCCTGCAGCAGAGATGTTGTCTCCTCCCCCTGCAGTTTGCTTTGCTTCCGAGCAAACTAAATTGGGAGCAATGCAAATCTCAATGTTGGGATTGGCTCCATTGGGAACATCACTGATGACTTCTTTCCAACATGCTACGGGACGATCATCATTGAAAGCTTTGCGTTCACTGCCTGAATTAGCTGAGGTGGCAAAACTGTCATCCATCAGTAAAAGAGCTTTTTCTATATCCACCTAGAACAAAAAAAAAAAACATTTAAAAGTCTAGACAATAATACAGATGTTCTTTAAACACACTATTCGAAAAGCCAAATTTTTGTCCAAAAATTAAATTTGACAAAACTCCAACATTTTCACGAGTTTTTGGCCCAAAACTTTTTTGACAATTTTTCTCGTGAAATCAAAGTTGTCAACAGCTAAAAAGTCCAAAAAATGTAACTTTTTGAGGAAAAAAAATGAAAAAAATATTAAAAAGTAAAAATTTTTTTTAAAAAATCTGGAAATTGACAATATTTCGAGTGGAGCGAGTAAACGTCCCAGGGCGTTTTTCGCTCGAATTCATAGCCTAAACTTTGGATATCTATTTTAAACATTTTTTGACGAAAAAAATATTTTCGTCATGAACAGGATTCGAACCTGTGAGGGAAAATCCCATTGGATTTCGAGTCCAACGCCTTAACCACTCGGCCATCATGACCTTGATTATGAAATGGGCCGAAATAGAAGTTTTTGAAACTGAGTGATGATTCTTATTGAATTTTAGGCAAGTTTAGGCCTTTTTAATCCCCTTTTTATCGTTAATGTACCTTTTCATTCTTATTACTACGGTTTATAGTACTTTTTAACTAATTTTCCGGAAGATGTTTATTGAATTCACGCAACCTTTCCAACATTCTCGGGAAACCGCTGCCGCCCTATTTTAAAGTGATTTTCAGTGGTTTTACATGTCAATACTGAAATGCAAATCAGATTAAGCCTTAAAATTCAATCTAAATCAATTTTGCACTGTTTAACCTTAAAAGGTTTAAACAGTGCAGCAGAGTATTGGAGTGCCGCTCCGGAAATGGCTGGAGCGCAACCGGAGCGGCGCTCAGAAAAAGCTTGATTTTTTGTCTCATACAACCTCGGAGGTCATAACTGAGGTTTGATCAAATCAAAAACAATGAAATTGTTCAAATAATCTTCAAAAGGTTAAAAAAGTCTCATTTTTATTCTGTGTCTTGTAATTTCCGAGCTGGAGTTTAAATCATACTTTTTTTCTACGTTTGCTTAGGATATTCGACAATTTAAAAGGGAAAAAACGACATTTTTTCCCCACACATTATTCTCTATGACAATGTTGTATCCCTTCACACCTTTTTTAAGGCAACACTACACATTTGTAATTTGAACTTCACAGACTCAAATATGATTGGTTTATTCTTTTACCTTATGTCCTTTCATGGCCTTGTCTTTGGCCTTTGGCAAACGGAAGGCTTCAAAAAGGCTTCAATTGCTTGCTATGACATCCTCGAAACTACAAAAATGACCAAAACATTAATTGAATGTTGCAGTTTTTGCATGGCTAAACATTCTTGTCATGGTGTCACTTTTGATGGCAAAGCTACTTGTACTTTGTTGGCAAATGTAATAACATCGATTGATGGACCAACTGAAGCTTGGATTATGGAGCGAATCATATCAACGACGAAAAGTAAGTTTTGACTGCGATGGATCGAACCTTGAACTTTTTGATTTTATCAAATCAAACTCGAACAAAATATTTTCTATTTTTTAGACCGAATTTTCCAGAAAACAGAATCCTTTTTAACCACAAAAGATCATCAAGAGACCACCTTGAGCAACTTTGGACCTTTCTACAAAGTAGAAATGAAAATCAAAATAATAGGATTTCCTTCTTCTGGAAATGCGAATGTTTTTCGAATTGGAAATGGTGTCAGTGATTACAATGGAAATTATGTCATGGGATCAAGATATCCTGTCTTGTTCCTTAATAAAGATAGATTTTTGAAAGCCAATACCGCTCGTGACAACAACCCCAACTATGGAAAGAAGTTTGGTGATTTGCAAGAGTCAAACACATACCACATAATCATTGAACAAAGATTGATTGATGCTAAATGGATGTTCCAAGTTTTTCTTGATGGAATTCTCATTTTGTCCGAAGAAAACTCTCAGCCGATGGTACTTGACGAAGCAAAACTTTACTTGTCTGATCCTTGGTTTGTAACAGCTAATGTGGAATTCAGTTGTTTCAAGATTGAATACTAAATTGTGCATCTTGAAAAAATATCCTTTCAAATAAATCTTTTTCCTGAAATCCTTGATCTTGCTTTATTTTATCACACAATTCAAATTCATCACATAGTTCGAAAATCACGAAAAAAGTGTCATCTTTACCAAAGCACCAAAAGTGGGATACAATTAATTTGATTACTGTGAGCGCTCTAGAATCAGTAATGAAACTTTGATTAAAAATACATAAGACCTTTTGGGATACAGAATTTCAAAACATTTAGTTCAATGCTTAACGTGAACCTGAACCTGGACCTGAACCTGAACCTGAACCTGGTTCAGGATAGTTGCAAAGCTTGTTGGCCAATTCATTGGGAATTGGCATGGCAACTGTATGTTTGCGACCAGATTGAAGTTGGGTTGGGATTTTGGTCCAGGAGCATTCTGTGATACTTTGGGTGCATTCAAACTTATAGATGTCCTTGTTGTTGGAGCTTTTCCCATTACCAATAGTGTAAAGGGATGTTTTATCTTTGGACGCCACCATTTGATGCATATTAACATCAACTGGTAAATCAACACCTAGAATGATATTTGATAATATTAGTCTCATCTTATGCTATCTAAACGGGTTTCCCTAGAACATCCAAACTACCCAAACTCAACACAAACCATCAATGACTTCACACAATCAACCCAAACTCAACCCAACCCAACCCAAACCTCTTAAGACTCAACCTGAACTCAACCCAAACTCAACCCAAACCAACCCAAACCTCCTAAGACTCAACCCAAACCTCCTAAGACTTAACCCAAACTCAACCCAAACCAATCCAAACCTCCCAGGACTCGACTCGACCCAACCCAAACCTTTTAAGACTCAACCCAAACTCAACCCAAACTCAACCCAAACCAACCCAAACCTCCCAGTTTGGGTTGGTTTGGGTTGAGTTTGGGTTGATTGTGTGGGGTCATTGATGGTTTGGGTTGACTTTGGGTAGTTTGGATAGTATGGGTGTTCTAGGGAAACCCCATCTAAACTACTGTCCGATTCTTACTCCTTTTCCATCCACTTGCATAGTTGGCCTTGCTGATGTATTCAGTTGACCCTGCAGCCCCAGAACCTCCAGCAACAATGATATAATCTTGGCCATTAACAGTTATCGTATTACAACCAGTCCAGTGATGTCCTATCTGCAAATTTGGTCCTTCAGTATAACTGTTATTGGCTGTATGGATCAAAAAGGTTCGTGTCCGTCCTCCACTTCCACCAATGACCATAAAGGTATTGGTATCCCAGGATACGATGCAGAGTCCATGATGGGCAACAGGCAACTTGATGGGTAGTATTTCTGATTGGGTATTGGGTGCAACAACTTCAATTGTTTTCAAATCTCCTCCATTGTGTCCTCCAGCTATCACCATTTTGTTATCAATAGTGACAGATCCAGTAGAAGCAGACATTTTAGCTTCATTTAAATCAGCCTCATCTTTCCAACTACCATCCTCATTCAAGGAATAGCAGGATTTTTGAAAGCTACCAGAGATGCCTCCACAAATTATTGGTGTATAGCACACCAATCCTCCGGTTGCTGTACTGGCACTTGTGGGATACGGATCGACATTGCATCTAAATGATGCGTCTTCTAAATCAATGATTTCTGTAGTTTTGTCACTATTGGAACCACTGGCGACTAGAACTTTTGATCCAAATCGGTCTAAATAGAAAATAAAACTTTGGATCAAACATTATTTTTGATAAAAGACCGTTCAAGTTTGAGTTCAATCTAACTTGGAAGTTTAATCATAGAAGTTAAAGTTCGGTTTGAAAAAATCAAAAACTTTGAGGTTCAGTCGTTCACTAATTAGTTAGCAAAATGTTGATGTTGAATTTCGATCAGTCGCAGTGAAAACTTACTTTTCGTTGATATGATTCGTTGCATAATCCAAGCTTCAGACGGTCCATCATTCGATGTTATTACATTTGTCAACAAAGTACAAGTATCTTTGCCATCAAAAGTGACACCATGACAACAATGTTTAGCCATGCAAAAACTGCAACATTCAATTAATGTTTTGGTCATTTTTGTAGTTTGGAGGATGTCATAGTTAGCAATTGAAGTCTTTTTGAAGCCTTCCGTTTGCCAAGTGCCAAAGACAAGGCCATGGAAGGACATAAGGTATAAGAATAAACCAATCATATTTGAGTCTGTGAAGTTCAAAGTACAAATGTGTAGTGTTGCCTTTTACATAGTTACCTAGTTTTAGTTTAGGTTAGGTGTGAAGGGATACAACATCGTCATAGAGAATAATCGATTGTGAGGAATGTGTGGGGAAAATTGTCGTTTTTTTTCCCTTAAAATTGTCGAATATCCTAAAAGCAAACGTTGAAATAAAATGTATAATTTAAAAATTCCAACTCGGAAATTAAAAGACATTCGGAGAAACGAATAAAAATGAGCATTTGGACAAATTGTTTACATTCGCGGTTAACTTTTGAACAAGACTCCTGCAGAGCTCATCATTATTTTCGGTCAGGTGGTCAGTCACATAACGTCTTCATAACTCCAGCTGAACCTATCCAAATTCACTTTTCATTCATTCACATTTTTGTCTACCCTTATCCTCAATAGGGGAGGTCAATTGATAGGTCAAATCTTGTCTAAAGGATTGAAACTTTGCATTCATCTACATGAGCACACTATTATAAAATTCAATTTTGATAAAACTCCAACATTTTCACGAGTTTTTAACCAAATTTTTTTTGACAACCTTTCTCGTGAAATCAAAGCTGTCAACAGCTAAAAAGTCTAAAACCACAACATTTTCACGAGTTTTTCACCCCCAAAAAATCGACCAATTTTCTCGGGAAATCAAAGTTGAATTTTTGGACAAAAAATGAAGATTTCGAACAGTGTGTTAAAAAAACTGACTTGTTGGGATGCACAAACATGGCGGTTAGCAGTCAAACTGGCCTTGACAGCTGCAAATCTGTTATTCTTCCAGGCAGATCCTTGAGTTACTAAAATAGCTTGATATGCCAATGTGTGTAGATGAAGTCTTGTCAAGGGACGACCTGCATTTCCACTTAGGATTCTGTAAACATCACGGATTTGATCTGCAAAATAAAACTTCCAGTCATAAATGTTGTTTTTGATGAAAAATGATGAAAAACATACCGAGAGTTTCTGCTGTTCTTGGATTTGAATTGGACACAATGCTGACATTGCCAAACATTAACATAGACCGAAGATTTGGCAATTCCTGCTCATTCATTCCCAAAGAATCTGCATGTGGAATAACCAGAGATGTCAAGTCCTGCAAAAGAGTTTCATCGACAAACGAGGCCATCTCAAAATGGACACGAGTGGTTGATGGCTGAGCTTCCATTTGCATTTTAACTTTTTGTAATCTTGCTCGACGTTCTCCTTCAGCAAAGGGATAATTATCCATCATTTGGAGTCCTCCAACAACCAGTAAATTGGGCTTGAACTTGGTCAATGGTTCCTGGAAACTTTCAACGGAACTCAAAGTTGGATTATTTCGATCACTATGCACAATAAACCTATTGGCTCTTGGTGATTGCCACTTTCCCCATTTTTCATTCCGTTTGTATTCCAAAATCAAATGGATATCATCCACATCAATGTTGTCACCGGTAACTTTAATAGAGGGATGAATGTTGGTTCTGAAATCATCACTCATTTTGGCTGCTAGAAGAACGTCTGCACCTTCCATGGCAAATCGCTTTGCCATGACTGGAGCATTGCCACCCAAAGCAACTCGATGATCAGGAATCTTTTCGGCTTCTTTGACTAGTTTTTCAAAGACTTCATCTTTATTGCAAAACCTTTCCGCTGCGGCTCCATGCGAAAAGAAATAGGCGTACATTTCCAAAAGCTCTTCAAAAGTGGTGATTTCATTGTAATTTTGAGGTGATTTCTTGGGAAACTTGTCGCCAATAACATGTTTGGCATCAACAAAGATGTCCTTACATGCTCCATATCCAACAGCGATTTTGACAGGACCAAATACTTGAACAGACTTTTCCTGAACCAGTAGCGAATTCAAAACTTTATCCAAACGAGTTTTCAAATCTTTGTCAGCGTCAAAAGGGTTGTAAAAGGCGAGTAAGGCACCGACAAGAAGGCCTAAAAGGCCAAATTTGACCAAATAGGAACTATCTTTCATTGCTTTTCTTTTTACTTTTGAATTAGAAAGCAACGTTGCCGTTGAACATTTTCAAAAGATTTTTTGTTGACGTCGTTTGTTTTGATACAAAAGGCGCGTTAACACAAAAGAGAAGATATTGTTATGGGTTTCTATTTTTAGTTTAGCGTATTTTCTGCTAAAATACGTCGACGTGCATTGATTCATTGACGAACAATTCATCGTTTTTCAAAAGCATCAATTTACAATGAAATTACAACTGGGTTAGTGACGCACATATCTTTATAGGCCGCAACAATGCTAGTTCTAATCTTAATACCTTCACTGTGATAAATCAGGTAAGAGGATATTTTTGTCATAAAGTTTTTTTACACTACGTTAATCAATAAAAAACAAAACATAATGATTCTCAATTCTATTCTGAAGGAGTAAGGACGTAGCAGACTTTGTCTGACATCACAAAGACTCATTTAGGTACCATTCACTCTTTTGTCCTGCATGCCGAAAATTGACCCAGACGACGCTTTATAAAATTCTGCCTTATTTACCAGATGATCTTTAAAAATGCCCAAATTCTAAATTTCTAGACTTTTATATTTTTCATAAGGCTTTTGCAGTGCGTATTTTATCTGAAACCAAAGAGAGATGTTTGGGTACTTGTCACTCTTTTACCCTGACAAAACTTGTCTTTTTATCAGGAATGTCATTTTATAGTTTTTGTCCAGGAGGCAGGCCCCCACGACTTTAAGGTTTGGGTTAGCGGTAATCTTTACGACTTGGAACATGTCACCATATATACGTAGAGGTAGTCGTAGAAGGAGACGACGTAGGCTTCACAAATGGGTTTCCATTTTCAAAGTGAAAGTTGTTTAGGGACAGATGCACTTGATTTGGAAAAACAAAGGATGGCAGCAATTGTAGTTTGGAAATGAAACGACGAAAACCAATGGTTTAATTGAGGAAGGCATCTGGTGCAAAATGTGAGAATTTTGTAGTTTGATTCTGAGACCGAGATTAGGGAAGTAATGCGAAAAACCCTTCAGAGAAATACGTAAACATTTTAAAAGCCGAGGGTTCATGGTCAGTTCAAAACTCCAATAAGAATGAATTTAAGGAAGAAAAACATTGAAAAAATATTACTTGACTAAAAGTTTCCATGATTTAATTTGCCTCATAAGCGGATAATGCACGTTTCTGGCATTGATTTCTAAAATCGATTGGGTCAAGATGACTGATGAGTACCAAGATACAAAATGGCCCTGAAGCTGGTTCACTGGTTCACCTTTACCTCAAGGTGGATTTCTTTTTAAAAAACAACCTAAAGGTTTATGAGATTGCGTTGCGATGCCAGTTCCAGTCTAGACTCTGAGCAGTTCTGACCTGCTGCTGCTGCTGTTCAAGGTAAATACACTTAGAAAATCAGGAAGTTCAATAGCAAATAAACTTCTTGCCCACCAGCAAAAGTTGCTGTAGGTCAGTAATAATTCACAAGGACTACTATTCTTACCTGCTACTGCAGCCTGTTTTCCACCAAGTCTTGGCTTTGCCTTTGTAGAAATGTGCGTACGCGCGCTGGCTGCCACGTTCACTTGAGAAGAGATTTTGATCATTTTCAGTCTCTCGAGTTAGTTCAGCGCATCATCACAAGTGTTCCCCATTTGCAATCAGTAATAAAAGAGTAAGTGCAACAGACATCTGGTATTTTAATTAAAAATTGTTCCAAGAAGGTCATTGAATTTTTCCATTAATCCCCAAGATAAGAGGTAGCGTAGTTACTGCCCATTGTCAAGGGATAAATCCGGGAGGGCAAGATAAGGTAGGCGTGGGGATGCTAACAGCTAACTTATTATTCTAGATTGAAAATTCAGTATTGATCTAATTTTGCAGCTGTTAAGATGTGTGGAATCTTTGCGTACCTCAACTACTTGACTCCTAAGACTCGTAAGGAGATTGTGGATATCCTCATCAATGGACTTAAGAGGTTGGAGTACCGTGGATATGACAGTGCAGGTACACACATTTTCATTTCTTTAAAAAAAATCGTCAAAATACAACACTTCCCGAATTTTTTACCCGTGTTTTTTTAGGCATTGGCATTGATGAACATGAGGCTGATATGGGCATCCGCCTAATCAAGAAAAAAGGCAAAGTCAAGGCCCTCCAAGATGAAATTGAGGACTCGGCCAAGAGCCTGGATTTAGAAGGCGCTCATCATGTGCACTGCGGAATTGCTCATACTCGTTGGGCAACTCATGGTGTTCCCTCCGAAGTCAATTCTCATCCCCATCGTTCAGGACATGACAACGATTTCATTGTGGTGCACAACGGGATCTTGACCAACTACAAGGACGTTAAGGTGTTTTTGCAAAACAAGGGCTACGAGTTTGAATCGGACACTGACACCGAGGTCATTGCTAAGCTGATCAAACATTTGCACAGCGTCTATCCCAAGAACACCTTCCGTGAATTGGTTGAGAAAACCATTCAACAATTGGAAGGTGCCTTCGCTTGCTGCTTCAAATCCAAAAAGTTTCCCGGAGAATGCGTTGGAACTCGACGAGGTAGTCCACTTTTGGTGGGTATCAAAACCGAAAGTGATTTGGTTTCCGATAGTATTCCCATCCAATTCAGTCCTTATGAGGACCCTAAAAAGTACCAATATGGAGCACCCCTGCCCTCTCCCGGACCCAACCGCAAAAAGTCTACCGTTTTCCGCGTGGATTCCCATAACGATCGTGAAGAAATCAGCCCCTCAAGCCCCGCAGATGCCGTCGAGTATTTCTTTGCTAGCGACGCTTCTGCCATCATTGAGCACACTGACCGAGTCATTTTCCTGGAAGATGACGATGTGGCTGCCATTCAAAATGGTGTCTTGACCATTCATAGGATCAAACGCGATGGAGACAGCAACAATCCTATCAGCCGCGAAGTCACGACTCTCAAAATGGAGATTCAAGAAATCATGAAAGGAAACTACTCTAGGTAAAAAATCGTGAAATCACAACAGTTTTGTACTTGTTGTCTGTTGACAACTTTGATTTGACGACAAAATTGCGAAATTTCCAAAGAACACTTTTTTTACAACTTTTTGACTTTTCAGCTTTATGCAAAAAGAGATTTTCGAGCAGCCGGAATCAGTTGTGAATACCATGAGAGGACGTATCAATTTTGATGATGAAATCGTGACTTTGGGAGGCATCAAAGATTACGTCCATGAGATCAAGAGATGCAGAAGACTTTTGTTGATTGGATGCGGTACTTCTTACCATTCTGCAATTGCTTGCAGAGCACTTTTAGAGGAGTTGACTGAATTGCCGGTCATGTTGGATTTGGCTTCGGATTTCCTAGACAGGAAAACTCCAGTTTTCAGGTAAGCAAAAAAAAAAATAAAAAGTTAATTACTGTCAAATTAAAACAGGATTTCTTTTTAATGTTTTAGGGATGATGTCTGCTTCTTCATTTCTCAATCTGGAGAAACTGCGGATACATTGAACGCCTTGCGGTACTGCAAAAATCGCGGTGCCTTGACCTTAGGTATCACCAACACCGTCGGATCCACCATTTCTCGTGAAACCCACTGCGGAATCCACATCAATGCCGGACCTGAAATTGGCGTTGCCTCCACCAAGGCCTATACCTCCCAAATCCTCTCCTTGACCTTGTTTGCCCTCGTCATGTCCGAGGATCGCTTGAGCATGCGAGCCCGCCGAAGTGAAATCATCCAAGCTTTGAAAACTCTTCCGGAACTCATCAAAGAGGTGCTCAAACAAGACGAAAAAGTCTTGAACATCTCCAAGGAGTTGTTTGAGAAAAAGTCCCTGTTGATCATGGGCCGTGGATACAATTTTGCCACTTGCCTGGAGGGAGCCTTGAAGGTCAAAGAGTTGACTTATATGCATTCTGAAGGAATCCAAGCAGGAGAACTGAAACATGGACCTTTAGCCTTGGTGGACTCCACCGTACCTATCATCTTGATCATGATGAGAGATGGAGTCTACAACAAGTGCATGAACGCCTTGCAACAGGTGACTGCCAGAGAAGGTCGTCCCATCCTGATTTGCGAAACGGGCGATCAAGAAACCATGAAGTGGTCTGAACACTCCATTGAGATTCCTAAAACCGTTGACGTTTTGCAAGGCATTCTGACTGTCATTCCCATGCAGTTGTTGTCTTATCATATTGCCGTTTTGCGTGGATGTAACGTGGATTGTCCCCGGAACTTGGCTAAATCCGTCACTGTGGAGTGAATTTGTTTTGACCGATCATCATCACCGATCATGTTTTGATATAAATTATTTTTTATTTATTTGTATTATTAATGGGCACAAAATAATGAAAGTAACATTTTGCTTTTAACGTAGTTTTGAATTGTGTCTAGTCTTCAAAAAAAACATCTTCGAATTTTGCAAGCTTGGAACAGCACGTATCATGTGACGGAGTCCGGAGAGCAAGTAGTTGAACTAGATAGCCAATAAACTGCACCTTCGTCAGCTCTCAAGGGCCTGCAGGCGCACTACAAGTAATATACTCGTCTGGGGTTGAAAAATTCAAAATTGTCATATCAATCATTTGGTTAATATTGATCCCTAAGCACCCAAATAAGGTAATTTTACTACAAAAAATTGAAATACTTTGAATTTCGATAGTCCAATTTGGGATTTTTCAGTAGATTAGTTGTAGTTGCGTGTGAGGGGCGAAACATAGAATTATAATCTTTCGGATTTCGCGACCATTTATATGATTATGAAGAAGTTTACGAGCAAATGCCCTACGACAAACTTCTTCTACAAATATTTTTCTAATTTTTCTTTTACTCCAAAACTTATTATTAATAACTTCCAACTGATTGAAGACTTTTTAACAAGGCAAATCATTTGCATCAACTCTTTTGATTATTTGTATCCTGAAACTCTGAACAAATCATAACCATTTCAATTCTGAAACTACTGTTTGTCTGTTTTTCTATTTTTCATGCAATTTAGCCTGAAAAAAGGATTGCAAACTTGCAAATTGACATATGTAAATAACACAAATGTAAAGACTTTTTCTAACAATGTATCACAAGCGCCATCTATCCGAAACAACACTTATTTGGGTGTTTATTGCGATAGGTTTCAATTGTGATTATGACTGGTGTGGGATCGAATCCCGCAATAGACAAACATTCTTTTTTGTCCGTTTTAGTCCTTTTTGGGGCCTTTTTTACACTTCTCAACACTTCCGAAGTGAGGCGATTACTAAAAGAGTCCAAGATTTGATTAGACATAATGATATTATGCCAATGATAATCATAACTCGTTTCAAGATTGTCGTCAACGGAACCTCGCTTCGATCACAGAAAGGAGATGATGTACGAACAGACATACATTAGGATATATATTATATAGGTAGACATAGGTAGAATCCGATTGCCGACAGCATGAGTAGTTTCAACTTCGTCATCAGTCGCATTCATCTTGCCATCATGGAAGAAACTGTACGTTGTCGCTTTTCGTTTAGAGCTTCTTATTTTTGGACTGGACTTCGAGCTTTACTCAACTTGCTTATGATTGTGTTGGCTTTTATGCAACTCGAAGGTAAGTTTGTAAAGTTTGCATACGCAGGTTTTATTTACACTTGTACGTACATTATTTCAGATGAAACGGATTGTTCATCCGGACAAGTATTTTACTTTGGAATCGCCTTTTTTACGACACATTTATGGATCGACTTGGTTTTTTTCCTTGGGCTTTGGAAAGAAATCAGTCCGGCTTTAGCAATATGTTCTTTGATTTTCTTACTTGACTTCTGCTTTTACGTTTACGTCTCCGTTATTAGCGATCCAGTGGACGATGCAGTTTCAGCAATTATTCTGATATTTGCTATCCTGTACTTCTTTGGTTTTACGAATGGACTAACTAATATACTTTATATCCAAAACCTTTGGTGCCGAAATAGGGCGGATCAAAACAAAGTTTATATTACTTTTTCTCAGATGACAAAGTCGTCGTTGAAAGATGACATCGTTTAAGCAATTCTCATCATCGTTTCATTGTTTTCCGTGACCCAAATAAAATATCGGCGGCTATCGTCAAACTGTCAAAATTAGCCTGTAAATATTCTTGTAAACTCACTCTTGATGTCCTCAGATTTTATCTTCAAGTAATTGAAGACAATTTAATCGGATAAATTCAAGAAACATAAGTTTTCTGATTTTTGTCACTTTTTGTTTACTTTTTTTTAAAGGGGCGGGATTAAGCTCGTCAACTTGAAAACAGCTGCAAAATGGCGGATCAAAATCTTCCAAATTTCAATCTACTTTTGTCAATTTCTTCTTATTTTCGGACTAGATTTTAAATATTCAGACTTATACCTTATCTATTGACACCCAAAACTCCATATTTGGTAGCGAATTTTGTCACCCCAATGATTTTAAAAAAATGCAATTTTTCTCAAGTTCTTTTATCAAAAAAAAAGTGTTTGAACCACAGAAAATCAGTCAATTTGGTTTTTGGTCAGAAATAAAGCTATGACACGATGTGTTAGAGTCTTATGAATGAATGGCACTCTGAAACTTTAACTGAACTCACAATTGGACAGATATTTGATTTTTGACACACTGTATTTCCCATTTTTGAAAACAGGGGGCGCTGTACGCCAATTCATATAATGCCAATCGTGTTGAAAACAATTTTCATATACATTTTTAGTTTTTCTGCATTTGAAAAATTTTCTAAAAATTGTCTAAAAGGTTTGACGAACGAAAATATTGTTTTGAAACTTCAAAAACAACTAATTCATTGAGAAATTTAAAAAATGTACGATGGATTTGAAAAGAACCAAAAGTAAAGGCTTTGAAATTATCTTCTAGTAGGTTATTGTACTACAGAGGTCGAATGAGTACTTAAGTAACCTTTGAATTGCTTAGCAATGGTGATAGAGTTGGAGTACTTGTTTGTAATGACTTCTATGATTTCTGTTGGACCTATTTGGTCTATTTTCTGAGTTTTCATATATACATTAAGCTTTCAACGTTTTGTTAAGTAATTCCAGTATTGTGTTGCAAATCCGGAACTCCCGGAAATCATGAAATTTTAATGATGGGCCAAAAGATTTAAGAGAAGTTTCTGCGAAAACTGAAAATCGGTTTTCATTTTATTCTTCTTCTTATAATATCGCTTTGCAAGTTGGGCAATTGGGTGAAGCTTGTACAGCTAAACTCAAGCAATGATCATGAAATAGATGTTTACAGTGAGTTTTACGAGCATTTTTCATGCCTCCCAAGCAAATGGCGCAGACATCATCAAAGTGAAAGATTTCGTCTTTGTCAGCCATAGGAAATCGTTTGACATTCTCGTCTTCTTTCCAAAGTGTGGCAATCTCATTGTACAAAATATGCTTGCCTCTCAAATAGACATTGACGTAAATGCCGAATAAGAAAAGTCGGACTCGGTTGGTGTAAACCTGCATAAGAAATGAGGGATTGGGTAACATACCGGGTGTCACAACAAGTTTTGTACAAGAATTTTTAATATTACCGAGGGCGCAAAAATTCGTCAAAGCTAAGGACACCACGGTGTTTGAAAATCACAGAAAAAGTCTTGTTCAACATTGCGAGCGAAGCGAGCTACGTTTACATTTTGAGTGGACAAAAGTTAA
>LT727955.1:117533-243380 GCA_900157175.1 Oithona nana
TTTTGAAAAGCTAAGAAAAATCTAAGAATTTCGGAAAGTTATGAAAAATGTAAGAATTTTGAACAGCTAAGAATTTTCAAAATCTAAGAATAAACTATGGGCATAAGTTTATGCCTAGAGGCATAAGTTTATGAAAATTTGACTAAATTGTGAAAGAACAACAAGACCAAGAATACAAAGATGTAGAAGCGCGAGCAGCTTGAGCTCGCGCTTAATAATTGATGCAGTGATCCGAGATGTTGTCTGAGGTTTTTCATAAAGGTGAATTATATAAGCCTCGTCAAGCGAAAGTAATTCGTTCTTGACAAAAAAGTAGGTAACGAAAAAATTGCTCACGCTTGTGGCAAATGCACATGATGACTTATTTGCATTTTTTGCATTATTATTCGCACTACTTCTTCTCATGGTTACTACAATTTGCCAACTGAATAGGAGCGAGAGAACCCAGCATATCATAAAAGAATCATTTTTCAAACTTGACGCTTCATTGGGCGTAAGCCATAGAGGCTATTGACTTTATTAAGCGAAGGCAACAAAAAAATTGCACATACCATAGCGATATCATTTTGCAATTTTTTTGGCTAGACTCTACATATACACGATTATTAGGAGCTCTAGAGTATTGTAATTAATGATTGTATCGGAAAATTATCCAATACCACAATAAGTAAGTAACAAAAAGCAAATAACCATCATCTCTTTGAAACTTTTTTTGTAAGTTGGCTAGGTAAAGAAGGCGGTTGAAAGCTTCAGCGGTTGCAGATTGCTTTCTTATTTGTTCAGCCATTAGTCTTTCCAACAAAGCAATGAAAAGTTCAAAGTCTTCCTGCAATTTATGATTGTGTCGATCAAAAAAATGCACATCGTAGTACTCTGCTTTGACCTTACAAAAAAAAATCACAGTATGGACCTACCACTGGGTTACTTTGAATCTAATAATAGTGGCATTAAAGTGCACCTTTTGCAGTAGTAGCATAGCATGGGATTCAATGATGACAGCACTTTCCTTTTGTAGCGTGTATTTCATGCATCCTTGCTGCTGCTGCTGCTTTCGGCGGCCTTTAAAATGCTGCCTGCCTCAAAGACCACAAAAGAACGGCTTTGAAAAAAGAGGCTCCTCTTCAGCAGAGGCAACAGAAGGCCTAAACTATTTTTTGCGTAACTCTTTGCAAGTTTATTTGAAATTGGCAATGAAAGATTTATTGAATTGGGCTTGTTAATGTGATACAAATCTGAGTCAAATCAGAGTCTTATGAAATGAATTTTTGTCAATCGATTGGAATTTTGAAGGTGTCGTATGTCTAATTTTAGGAGGTGATCATTGCATTGCTGATCTCAGTAGATAAAACGGTATTTTCGTCTTCTCGTTTTAAAAAAAAGTAGGCAAATCCCTTGCAAGAAATTGAAGCAGTGCAGAAAAGTTTCCCATTACATTTGAGATTAGTGGTTATCTTTAGGGATTTTCTTATTTTTCAACCGCTTGTTTTTGTGGATTTGGGGATGATAGTGACTCAAAAAACTGCACCAGAATGTAGTACATTGTACACTGTACACACACTTGTGAGTTTTTTAAAAGCACTTTTAACCTCTGCAATTTCAATGAAAAAACACCTGGAGCAATTCATAGAAGCATCACTTTGCAAAGAAAACAACCTACGAAAATGCTTTTGTATAAAAAAACACATCTCCAAATGTATCGAAAATACTGTGAAATACTCAAGCTTCTTTTTTGTCCATTTTTGTGCTTACAGATCTGCCATTTATAAGTCAAGTGATTGAGTTGTAGTATTATACACGGCAGGAAACTTCCGTGCAAACAAATGTTTGACATATCTTATAAACATTTTAGACTTCTTTCCGATGATCAAGACTACTTTTCAGATCTGTTTTTTCTCAGACAAAATGTCGACATAAAACGTGAGTTACGAGACCTTTGGAAATAGATGAAAAATGAAGACGAAGCCATAGAAAAATTGAGGAGACACACCAGACAGAATTCGTTTTGTAATGTACAAGAAGTCAAAGACCGCGAGAAGATCGTTGGGGTGAACGAAGACCAATTTTTGCTTTCTCTTCTTGCCGCCCTGGAAATCGTTGTCGCCGCCAGGAAGAAAACGGAGTTTCTCCTGCTGGAGCCTTGAAGAAGAGCACTACTGCGAAGTCGAAGAGTGGCGGTGCGCAGAGTCTTGTAGCACTCTCTAAAAATGCCTATTTACGAGCTAGATTTATGAGCGACAAGACGTAACAACTCATCCCCATATAAAGGTAAGTCATTGTTTACTCTGTTATCCATTTTTATTGCTTTCACTTTTTCGAACATCGAAAATCAACTTTTCTCTCTCTGTTTGCATTTCTGATTTTTAAAATGTTTGAATTTTTGCGCCAAAAATGGCTAAAATGAGACTGTTTGACGCATCTTAAAAAATGTCTTTCAATTTCGCTATTTGACTTTTTGAGTCTCTGACAAACGAACAAATGCGAAAGGAAGGATAGGAGTGCATTGTTAATGACAGGTTCCTCCCTTGGGAAAAAAATCTGAAACAAAGCTTCTGCATTAAAGCACACTACACTGCTACTACTACTACAAACAGTTTACAGGAGTACTTCCACTGCATGTTGCTGGTATTATACTAGAAAGGCCTGGTATTTAAAAATAAAAGCAGCACATTTTCTGCAACACATTAGAAATGCAGTTTTTTTCATCAAATCCAAAAAGCTTTTAAGCTAAAGCTGAAGTTTGACTGATAAGAAAACGCAATTAAAAACTGTAAATAATGGAAAAGAAAGTCTTTGCTTGGGCGAGTTTTTCAGAGTGGTCCTTATCATTGGAAAGTGTTTATATACATCAGATAAAAAGAGCCCATTTTTGTTGCTTACTATTGATTTTCCACTTCTAAAAGAAATGTCAATACTCTAATTGTATCAGATTGTCAGTTGTACTAAATACTTACATTATTGTCAATACTTTAGATACATTAGCTGATACATACCCTCAAGTATTTTGTACGAAAAGTATTTCAGAATATGTATCACCATACTTATCAATGTTGGAAATTATGATTGCAAAATCCATACGAATATGCAAATTATATATTTGCAAGGCTTCTTTAGTAAAAGAAACTTTCCAAATATAGTTTTCCTAAACAGTTTTTCTTTTTGACTTCTTTCGATCACTTTGAAGCATTGAAAGAGCCCTAGAGGTTCTTAATTGTATTTTTTATACAAAAGAAGGAGGGGGGACGGGCAGTGGGCTGCTCCTTTGGGAAACTTGGGTAAAGAGTAAGTAACCGTCTAAGCAAACAATTGACTTTTGTGTGTATGCTTCTAAGCCTCAACTCGAGGTCAACAGCAGCCTCAATCAGCTCTTTTTTCCACTGCCTTCAAAGATTGCCAGTCCTCAAGGGACATCATCTGAATAAGAGTAGTACCATGAACACTTAGACTTCTCCTCATATTTCACTCCAATTAGAAAGCATCGACACTTTCTTCAACTTTCCAACAACAATCTGGTAGAACTTTTAGACAATATTTTTGAAGTAAGGGGCCCATCAATTATATCAAAAGGAAGCAAAAAAACACGAAGAAGAAGCAGAGTAGTGTGGGAAGCAGCTTTCGCTAAGTAATTGGCCTTTGTTAATGGAGGATTGAGCCTTCAGAGGCCTTTAGAACTAGGAAAAAGGACTAAATAGAACTGCTCACTCATTTCCCTTATAATCATAATTGGGTGGATATTATGGATGGTCATGATGGTCAGACTTGTGTTGGCAAAGACTGCCACCATAAATCAAGTAATGATGTATAGTTTGTTTATACACTCTGGCTTTCATATATTTGCTTAGAGATAGTTTCTACTCAGACTTCTTCATCTTCTTCTGTGTTTTTAATTTTCTGGGATATGGAGTTAAAGTAGGCAACTTCATTGTATATTCCGCATCTGATTTCCCTTGCAGATAATGGAGGATGTCACGGTAACGACGGTTACAATCTCCGAGGAAAGTGACGATCAAATCTGGGCTTTTGGATCGGCTCAAAAGTGCGCAGAGACCTGTAACATTACCAGGCTAGAGTGGTGCGAGAATATCGAAATAGGATTACAGTAAGTGTATTTGGATAGAGAAGAGTGCTTAAAAGTAAGCCCTTCAGATTTATATGTAGGCTTAGTTACTAAATCTGCGGTTGATTAAAAACGTCGAGTGGAGTGGACGAGGTTCGAGCGAAGCGAGAACTGAGTCTTCATATTTATCTTCGTAAACATTTTTTTCTTCTTCATTCCTTCAAGACAGTTACATGCTAAAATTAGCTTAATTAGCTTTTGAAAGTTAATTAAAAGTGTTTCAAAGGAAAAACTAATTTGGTGACTGAGTTACACAAAAAGCTACCTAAATAAATTCGAGATATGTACGTAAAACTTTTTTGCTCGAATTTTCATAGCTACTAAGTTTGTCAAACTTTGAACATCTATTTCAACATAGATTGCGGACAAATCGTTACATTATTACAACGCTCTGATTTTCTATTTGTAGGGGTCTAAGATGTTTCACCACCGAATGCATATCTACCCTATGCAAGCTTGCACGTGATTGTGAAGCAACTTTCGAAGAACCTGCTGAAGGTAAAGAAGATTAATTTTGACAGATTAAAAAGTTTCTACTGCGTTATTCTTAGGCTTCTGCCCAACGGTTTTCGATGGATGGTCTTGCATTAATACGACCTTAGCCGGTGAGACGGCAGAATTTCCTTGTCCCCCCTTTGACAACTTCAACTACAACGAGAAAAGTAAGTTCTCACTTTCGAGGCCCAAAAGCTGGTGGTGCTGCTGGATGCACATTTTGCAAAACTTCATCCTCATCCTCTTCTCTCTTAGAGGAAAATGTAATAAACAAAATCTTGGGAACGAGGAAACAGTAGAGTATATCTCAAGGTTGGATCTAATTTCTAAAGAAACTTTTGCTACACTTTGACAAATTGGAATTTTTAATCTCCACCTCAGCTACTTTTTACCTGAACTTCTTGAATAGAGGGAAGTGAAAGTCATTTATCATTCTGTACACCACAGAAGTAAACGTGAAAGCTACATTCTTCCCATAAGACACTTGCTTATTTAGCATGTTCTGCTTCTGTCAATCTCTGACACATTGAATTGGGAAGAGTGCCAAGAACCAAGAAAATAACTTCATTTTCTAAATGGTCGACTGTGAAAGATTCAGTTCTGCAGAAAATGCACAGCAGCAGCGCAAAACTGCAAAACCCGATGGTATTAGAGGGACAGTTAAATGTAGTCCAATAGTAATTGTTTCTACCTCTATGAAAAGACTTTTCGGAATTGTTTGACCTGCTGTACGTGCAATGCAGTGCATACCTGCTACAAACCCTACGAACCCAATTTCTATTGCACTTGAACTCAATGATTTTCAGACCCTGCCTATCGATCCTGCGCACAAAATTCAACCTGGTGGGATACATTACAACAAAAACCTTACACAAATTACAACAATTGCCCGGATGCCGAGTTGTTCATTGTAAGTGCACTTTAGCACAGTGTTTCAAAAATCGCCAAAAATGTCTCATTTTGAGTGACTTTCAAACACTGTGTTCTATGATAGCAAATTAGTTGTTAATAATCGGAGGTAATGACGCATTTCATCTCTCTCTCTCTTTTGCAATACAGGCTTACGATGCCGTCAACAAGATTTATATTGCCGGATACGTTGTCTCCATCATTTTTCTCCTGGTGGCAACGTCCATTTTCTTTTTCTTTCGGTAAGAACGAAACGGCGGCGATGTGAAAAACAATTTCTCCAAAAAGTCCACAACTTATTTTTCCATTTTCTTTTCTTCCAGTCGCGCGCTAAGATGTGTCCGCAACGAGATCCACACGCACTTATTTGTCGCTTCCATTTTGCACAATGCTTCATGGCTGCTCTGGTATGGAGCTGTCATATACAGATTTGATACAATCCATATGTGGACGGTATGAAATAGCCAATTTTGTTACCTTTTTAACGCACCACTCCTAATTTTAACGTGTATCTTACAGGATGATGAACGGGTGGCCTGTATCGCCCTGCATATTCTAATACATTACTTCATGGTAGCCACTTACATGTGGATGCTAGCAGAAGGTATGAATGATTTTATGATCCATTTTTTTTTTTCAATTTCTGTGCCTCCGATGACATTATTGGACGTGAGAGCATGTCCTTCATCTTTGGCCAATAATTGATTCTTCGAAAATTACCATTCTAGGTCTCTATTTATACATTGTATTGGTCGTGACATTTGTGTCAGAAAAACGCGTCAAACAAGGCCTCTATATGCTGGGATGGGGTCTGCCCTTCTTAGTCATCTTGGCTTATCTCATCGCTCGTGGAGCTTTCAGTAGCGGAGAAGAAAATATGTAAGTCTGTTTCCGCATTCGCGTCCATTACTTTTGTCTATTTTTGGACTTTGGTGATGTACCACAAATGGCACTTTTTTTCCTACTGGTACTGAGAATTAATTGGGGTACATCAATCATCCATTTAGCTTTTACGCCGCCTTTAAGAATTGACTTTCTTTTTTCAGTCATTGTTGGTACGAAGACCTTCATTACAATTGGATGTACAAGTTACCCTGTATTTTGTCAGTATTTGCCAACTTATTTTTCCTATGCTGGATTGTATTCGTTTTGGTATCCAAATTCCATGCAGATATCTCAGATAGAGCTTCATTGGTCAAAACTGCAAGAGCGATAGGTAAAGTGTAAACCCAATTTTTTTTGTTGTACTGCGTCATGCCACAAGTATCGTGTTTCAAAAATTGGGAATAAGATCTTCTGTACTGTCAGTACTTTTCCAAAGCCAATTTACTCAAGCAAAGTACGAAGAAAATGTTTCTACTTTTTTCAGCTCTTTTGGTTCCTTTATTTGGTTTGCATCATTTTGTCGCAGCATTCAAGCCTGATAGCGAAGGCAGCACAAAATTCGCTATAGAAGTGATTTCCGCATTGACCATCTCCTTTCAAGTAAGTGTCTTTGAAAAAAAGAAAAACCGTTCCGGAATCCAACTTGATGAATTCAATTTTAGGGAATGGTAGTGGCAATACTTTTTTGCCTGATCAACAACGAAGTTCAGATGGAACTGAAAAAGTTTTTTGGCCAACACATCGAACCCTTTAATGGACAACAATCCATCGCCATGACTCAGTATACGGTAAATACATTCATCATTACATAGTATTCCTAATAGTATTCTTCATTTACTTTTGTTGTGATTTGCAGATTGTCAGACCTGGTGGAGGTGTTAATGGAACTAATGGACAAAGTCCCACTGCTTCTTCACCGCCCAAGACTCCCATGGGAGCAGCAAGTAACAATGGTATTGAAATGGTAGAATTGACTGCCAAAGTACACAAAAACGAGGATCAACAAGCAATGTTGTAATAATTTATTTTACACACACAAGTATGTGAAAAAAAATGTTAAAAAAAGAGAGAGAAAAGAGAAAAAAAAATATCATGAAAGAAAATTTTTTCGATGTTTTATCTTGGATTTTTGTCTTGAAATATAAAAATGGAAACAAAAATTGGAATGATGATATTTACTACACTCTTATCACTGAGTGCTTTTTCTTCACTTATATGATTATGGCACGGTAACAAAGGTGATCAACTCTTGGATATAATGATTGGAATTAGCTTCTTCATCTTCTCACAACTCGGTAGTGATGACAGTTTTCAATTGGGGAATTTTTGATTTTTCCTTCTCTTTTTTCGTGGTGATGGCTTCGGTGGATACCAGCCAAGGTGAGATCTGTTCGAGGTCGTTGGAATTACTTGTCTTTTTAGCGTTGTTGATTCGATTTTGGTTGTTGACAGTGTTGACAACTGCCATGGGTAACTTTGACTTGTTGTTGCTCGTCACCGAGGATAACGAACGGGTCACGGGTTGGTTAGACGCAAAAGAGGTTTCCTGTAATCAATTAAATGTAAATTAATTATGTGATAATTTCTTTGAAAAAGTGAGGTACATTTATGGTATTTTACAAAAAATATGATTACACACACTACATGAATTTTACCAATTGGTATCAAGGATGGTTGTTCCTGTAGCAAGTGACGAAGCAGCATGAAATTGAAAATTCATGGCCAAGTAATCATGTCCAAAATGCTTTTGCTTTTTACAAAATGAAAGGACTTGCCAAAGTCCCAAAGTCCTCAAACGTGAACTACTTACAATTTTGTTGATATTTGTCAGAGTGGAATGCACTGTATCGATGCTATTGTGAACTTCATGATCGGGTTCTAAAGAAGAATCCGGACTGTCATTGACATCTTCACCCGAAGATGTAGCAGCAATCTTGGAAGAATCAGTGGTAGTACCTGATCCATTCAAGAATGGATTCTTGTTAGAAAATGGATTGGAACGACCAATAGTATTGAATTTGGAACCGTTACTATTGAAAGGATTGGCATTGATCAGATCTTGGATTTTTTGCTCCACTAAGTCATCCAAGGACTTGTCTTTGTCATCACTACTATTCTCAGCAGGCACTTGTCCGTTGGAATCCAAAAATGGATTCTTGGAAGAGCCAGTGACAGAAAATGGATTCAAGTGTTGTCTCACAATGGAAGCAGCGTCTGTAGCTGCATGATCGTCCGCAAATATCGTTTCCCTTTCTAAACCGTGACCATTGAGTCCACTTGAGAAGTAGGTAACGGAGACAGGAATGGATGTATCGTTGTTATTCTCGTTGTTTTCATTCTTGTTATAATGAGGATCAGAGGTGGTGCGGGGAGGTGGGGGTGGGGGTCCCCTTGTCGTGGGGGACGTTGTGTCCAAGTTGATGAGTTTCTCAGTTACAGGAGATGAGTTGCCCAAGTTTAAGGTCAGTTTATCACCACCCTAGATAGAAAAAAAAACGTGTCCAAAAAAAACTCACACAAAACAGACAAACACACAAGCACCCTACTAAAATATATTTTTAGACTACTTACCACTGAGACAAATGTAGCGCTCGACATATCTGGCACTTCCTTGGGCGGAGGAGATTCTCCATGAATGTTTAGATTGGTGCTGAAACAAGATTGAAATTATTAATCTGCATGCGCGAGAGCTGAAAAATCTTCAAAATGAGAAAAGAAAGCCGAAAGACAGTAGCAATTTACTGTCTAAACGTATCAACACGAGTCGATGCATCATCGTAAATGTATGTTAGTGACTCCAAGGTCAACTAGAAGTGAAAGCTCCGATACTTCAAGGGTAAGAATGGAAAAAAAAGGAAAGAAAACATCTGTCAAGCCCAATTTGAGATATTTTACCTTGACTTCTCGTCTGTCACTGGTGTACTTGTTGAAGTACTGAAGCTCAGCATGGCGTTGCCTCCAACTTTCTTGTTCTCGTCCTGGGACTTGGCCTTGAGGATGTTGTTCTTGTAGTTGTCCAAGGGCATCTTGGCGGGAGAGGCTGTGGAGGCCACATGATTGTTAGGAATCATCTCGGATTCGGATACAGAACTAACTGCAGTAGCTGCTGCTAGAGGCATGAAAGAGGTCACCGTGGAGGTCGTGGTAGAGGCTGAGGCCGTGGACACTTTTTGGAGGGATTTGATCAAGTCATCTAAGCGGTTTTCAGCCTCGGTTGAGGTCTTATTTTCCTCCTCAGTTTTCTTGACCTCGATAGCTTTAGCTCCTTCGGTGGTCGTCTTGGGAGGTTGCTTAGTAGCCTCGGCGGCAACAGCTTCAACAGTTTGTTCAGGTTTCTTTTTCGAGGCTGTAGCAGCCTCTAATTTGACCTCGACCTCCTTTTTCTTACGTTCTCGGTCTTTTTCCCGCAAGACATGGGATTGCCGTCTGGCGTATCGCTGTGATGGCCTCCGCTCGAATTGTACAACTCGTCTTGACCTCGAGGTCACTGTGTTTTGAAACTCGGTGCGGCCGCTGTAGCGGAACCTTGAGCCCATACGGAAAAAGTTTTGACGAGCCGATGGGCCTTTGACGGGAGCTCGTAATCGAAAGAAACTGTGGTGTTCAACTGCGCATTTCCATAAATGCTTGGCTGCCTTTTCGTTGCGAAGTCGAAATAAAAACATGTGTTCCTGAAAAAATTAAAGAAAAAGTTTGATGATGATGAGTAATACTACTATCAAAAACTGCATTCTTGCTTTAATATCAAGCTATTATTATTGTGATGCCAAGAAAAAAAGCTACCGCAAATTTGTACATTGCCATTTCCCGCATTTTCCAACAAAGTACGTTTCTTTTCATCATTCTTTTCCGTTCAAAGTTTTGTTCGAAGGTAAAAAAAAATCATTTCGCTTGAATAGATTCTGAATATTTCGTATTTATGCTCTGCTTTTCTTTTCAAAATCTTTTTGGTTTTGGAATATCAGATCTCAAAGACACTTTTCAGCCTTTGTTTATATCCAATCTTGGCAAAGAATCAAGCAAAGGTAAGAAGACGAGAGAAAAATCATCTGGAAATCTTGTCGTGCGTTACCAACAAGATTTGAAAAATCTTCTCTACTCTAAAGAATATCTTATACAGTACGAGAAGACGTTTTCGCTTCACGATCTGGCATTGCACAGCGCGCACATTTCACTTTGAATTGGACCGAAAAATGAAGTCTGAAAAGTAGGTTTACCTGTTCGTATCCCTCATCGTTGTCCTCCACCACGACTAAAGTAAGCTTCTTCTTCTTGAAATCTAATTTGGTTATTTTGGGCCAACAAAAAAGTCCGATTCTGGTTTCGCCCTCAAAAACCAGAATTCCGGTGGGCGTGAGTCCCAAAGAATACTCGGAACCGTCTTTACCTAAGACCGTGTGCATGTCCACACCATACATTTCCAAATTTTTTACCTTGTTGAGGAATTGCATTTCAGACTGGGCCGGCGTCAGTCCTCTGTAATTGTAAGATAGGCATCAAAATCCCATACTAGCGAACATTGTACTTGGCACCTAAGGTAACGCGCCGCGACAGCCGCAATCCGCAAATGCGCATCTTGAAATTATTGTGGCAAAAACGTTGAATTTTCCGAATTTTCTTATGCTGCTGTCTGCGTGACACTACTACCTTCAAAATGCACATCACACATTGTTTGAAAATTGCTCAAAATGTCGCATTTGAATTTTGGCATTTTCCACCAATTTTTGTCCTATTAAAACTGACCTGTCTGGTAACAAGTAGCTCGCTTCGCTCGCAATGTTGAATGAGACTTTTTCTGTGATTTTCAAACACCGTGCATCAATGCACACACTCCCATAAATTATTTTGCATTTCTCTCGCACAGAAATTCTTCAGAGATTTTGATTACCCAAATAAAACGAAAAATTAAAACCATGAAGACATTTTAGTAGATTTGAGGATCGCCCTTTTTGGGGCCTAATTTAACAATAGGCAACCATCATAAATTGCAGTTTCGGTAAAAGATTCGCTGCTTTTTTTTGCTACATGTGCAAATGTGTTCTCACTGTATGTTTGGGCGGCAATCATTCATAAATCTGCTTTGCGCATTTCACGACGAGCAAAAAATCAGTGGTATGAGAACCTTCGCCGTCTTCTTTTGCTGTTTGGCCAAATTGATTGCTCACGCAAAGAATTGTCATATCGCAGCCAGCAACACAGTGTTTGAAAATCGCTTGAAAAGTCTCATTTCACAACATTGCAATTATCGATATTTGAATTTTCGCGCTAAAAACCAACATTTTAATAGGTGCAAGTTTGGTCATTTTGACATGAGACATTTTTGGTGATTTTCAAACAGTGTGCATCTCTGTCTTGTTATTATTCGTCTTGGTCGATCAACTTAAAACATTATAAGAAAAATACTTACCTAATCTTTCTGAACTCATTTAAGACGTCGATTTCAAATTCTTCATTTTGATTGGCGACAAACCTGAATTCTGAGACGAATGCAGGTGTGTGCGTTTCCTCGTCGTAATCACCAAGCTCGGCTGTAATAGATTTTAATTAGTGCGGTTTTGTTTGAATCTACCACACAACACTTGCGTCGTTGATGCGGACGAAACTTGAAAACTCAAAAAAATAATATTTTCCGGTGTAGAACAGGTACTCCACCTTCCATTTTACACCCCCCTTACAATTTTTGATTTTTGTTTCCATCCGTGAAATTCTAGAACTACATTCATCCCCCCTTGCTTCGACATACACAAGGAAATATGAAACCTTAGAAATGCAAAAAATATTATGTATTCCCATTGTAAATATGTTCTAATGAGGCTCCAGGCCGATTCCAAAGGAAGTGGTTTTAAGCATGCGAACTCAGGTTATTGACAATGGTCAAAAAAGTTCACTTTGCTGCTTTACTGAAAGGTTTTATTCATTGGCAATTCGTCATCAGATATGAAGGAAAATTTCAAAGTTGTACGACATGAAAAAGAATTTAGAATAAGAATTGCAAGTCTTTCTTCTTCCAAGTAATCAATGCATAAATGCACAGTAAAAAAGGTTAAAAAATCTGACAATTTCCAATTTTTCATGGGATATCTGATGACGATGGGGATGATGATGATGATGAGGTTTATGTATTAGTCAAATGTACTTACATTGTAAACAGTAGGCTGATAGTAGGACTGCATTTTCGTATGTACATTGAAGTCGATCCATTAGCATGTCTTGTTTGAGTTGCAAGAAGAATTGGTACCTGTAACCATTAGAAGTATTTTTTTACCATCGCATCGACTTCTTTTTTCCCATCGTTATCGTAGTAGCATAATCAAAGCTGTATGACCTTCACTGCACAATTGGATTCGCATAATCCTTTTTTCACTTTACTACTTCATCATAATAATACCATTATACATGTGCTACCTGGTCCCTGGTAGCAGCAAAAATTCCAGACATAACTTGAAGAGTTATAGAAAGTGGATTTTCTACTTCTACTGATGCGATATTATGTGACGTCACTGCTTCATGCAGTAACATTCTATTTGATAACGCAATTTCCTTTTGATCTCTTTTACTCTTTCTTGCAATGGATTTCATTAGAACTGGTCTTTTTTATGCTCTATGCATCTTTTTAAAAGTGATACCATAATGAATGGCTTCTCTGAGTCTCAAGCAGACCCTTGCACCGTTATCTCAGAAATGCCAAGAACATTATCTGTTTTTGCCCATGCCAAAAAGTATTCAATGATAAAAAAGAAGAGTATGGACATTTGAAGGCACGATTATTAATCATTGGCAAAGTGCTAAAACATCTGGAATTGGATCATAGGCCAAAAGGCAAGTCTGTTATAAACTATTTTTTTGAATTTTCGATTTGCCTCCTGATTACACAAAGCAAACAAGTGAGACGTCAAAAATAAAGTAAGATTATCTTGGAAGCCATTTGGATTTTAGCTTTTTTTTTTTGCTCACAACAGACTTGACTTTTTGCATGTAAATTCTGATCCTATTGTGTGTGTTTGAAAATGGCACTGCTATGCACCGGGCACTTAGGGCGTTATCTTGCAAAGTACCATGCAAAATTGGGAGCTCTACCATCAACATTACGTTGCACTGCACGGACCATGATGAGTCTTTTCCTCTCTTAGAAATGGATCGTGAAGTTGGATAAAAAAAAATGCGTGATATACTCGTATTGCTACTACTACTTCAAAGCAATGGTCATACAGAATTGGCCTTGAAACTCACCGTGTGATTTCTTCGTGAAGATTGTTCGGTTCTGACGAGTAGAATTTGATGCGCATTCTGAATGTATAGGGAGGCCCAACTGCCAAAAAAGAGACAAAAATGTTCTCACTATTGTCATTTCAGATAATAATGATAAAACACCACCAACTATTCTCTACAGTCTCCACCTCAACTCAAGGATATAATAAAATGATGGAATGTGTTTGGAAAATCACCCAAAATGTCTTATTTCAAAATCGTTACTTTTCCAAATAATTCGAATTTGTGGAAATTGTTCGTGTTTTGTTTACATAGTTGCAAAATGAGACTTTTAGGGTTATTTTCAAACACTATGAAATGTTAGAGGAACTAGCCTTAATTTTGGCCTTGCAGAAAAGTTAAAGAAAAATGCCACGTCGGCCCTTTTGGAACGAACTCGCAGGAATTCACAATTTGGCAAAAATCGTTTATGACTCATTAGACATCACCTTTGGTTCAACAAAAGAGCTGTTCTCCTCAGAGTCACGCAACGATAAAAATGTTCCAAAAAAGGGAGCTATGTGATGTCGTAAATCCCCTTTGCCTTTTGATAACATTTTTATGTAGTTTTTTCGGGAAAAGAAAGAATTGCATTTTGACGGGATAAATTGCAAAGTTTTTATGCAATTTGACGTAAAATTCTAATTTCAGTTGAATTAATCGTATCAAGGCTGTATGGGTCTTGGGTGACATAGTTAAAGGCTAAAAATAATCTCTAACATTTTCTTTCTTGACAAAAGGTGAGGTCATTTGAGAAATAGTGGGACATTTCATGCATTCAAACTAAAAATAAGACTTACTTTTGACCTGTTTTTTGACTAGCTTTGTGGGGTCCAGCCAATGTGCCACATTGTAGGGATCGGTGAATTGCAACCCAAAGTAGTCCTTCTCGATGATGTCCAAGTGGTAAAACACTTGCTCCAAAAGCTGACTTCCAACGGCCTTTTTCTGCAAAAGAAAGAATATTCATATTTTCTGCTCGTTGCTTGTAAGATTTCATTATGTACGTGGCCTTAATCCCTTGATAATCTGTTTTTTCTCAACCTATGAAAAATGCTTTGAAGTGTGTGAAAAATCCCCGAAAAAACATGAAGGAAGAAGAATGTTGCTTCACGGTGTTTAAAAATTCCCAAAAATGTCTCATTTGAATTTTTATGCCTGTTTGAATTCGGTAGATTTTGGCGCGAACATTCAAATAGTTTGAAAATAAACTTTGCTCGCAATGTTGTAAATGAGACTTTTTAGATGATTTTTCAACACTGTGTTTTTGTCGTCGTGTCGCGCAATAGATAAAAGTGCCTGCGAGTACAACGCAGAATTTCCCCTCAAAATGAGTCATTGTTTAACATAATCGCTTTCTCTTCTTTAGAAAGCTTCTAAAAGTGCTAAAAGAGTCACACTATTTTGTTATTTACATGGTAAAAATAACCCACAAATATGTTGTTGTTTACAAGCAAGGATAGAAAGTGTGAATCAACAGTTAGGAATCTTTGAAAAATTCATATTTTCCAATACATAACTAAAGTGCAAAGGCTGCAAATCAGCGGGGGAGAAAAAATGTCACCTTGCACTTGCCAAAAACACATGTGTGCGTCTATGAAAAAAAGGATTGAAAGCTGCCTATCTTCTTTCTTGCAGTCTCATCCAGGATTGTTGCTAAGACCAAATCTTTTGCATAAGAGTAGCTTCTGTTGCACCTAATGAATCATGCTCGTGACATTTCAGACCAAAAATGGATTATAGCATCCCCATACAAAGAGACTCAGATACCTTTTGAAGCTACTGATGGTTGTGTTACAATTTACTCTACTTGCTCTACTTCCAACTTAAAAATCAGACTTTTTACTATAGTAGAAAATTATCTCAGATGTGATTACACGATGCACTAAATGGTCGATTCACACGACTAAAGTCACGTGATCAGATTAGCACATTTGAGCTCTACTGGTGATCAGATAGAGGAAATCAGTTATTATTGCACTTTTCAACAATTGTGCACCTTTATCAACGATATTTTTATGGTGTTTTAAAGCCTATTTTCCACATTAGTCTTTTGTCGCAGCTTAGGCTAAAGGCATATCGCATTTACTCTCAGGCCTCCTTAGTAATTAAGCAATAAAATATTGCGGCTTTAGCATTCTTTTTTTAAAGGGCCTCCCAACTTGGAATGACGCTTCACTTCTCCCTCTCATAAATGCCACAGTTAGCTCCAAATACCTCCAGCACACTTCCTTGCTGTAGGTTGAACTGTTGTGTTACACATCTTGTCCCTCAAGCATTTCTTCTTTGCAAACGCTTTACGACATTTTTTTTCGCGCTTTCTCTCCTTGACATAGATTTTAAACTGTTTAAACGACCATACAAACGTAAGATAGAGTTATAATTCTTCTTCTCGCAGTTTTCTAGCTCATGGCTCAATGAGTACAAGTCATTTTCCAAGCCGTATTTTTTATGCATAAGAAAAATTTCAAATGCATTTCGCAGCTTCTTCTTCGCTCTGCTGCGAGATTAAAAGCCAAGTTTCAAGATGCGATGCTTTAAAACAATTTTCACTCCACATGCGAAATTATTTGAAATTATGATTTGGTAATAGAAGTCTTCACACAACGTTGTTGCGCATTAGGAATATAAGAAGGAAAGTGAAGCCATTTCAAGTACACAAAGAGGAGCAATGTGCAAATAGGACAATACTGGAGAATACCGAATTAGCTTTCTCAAATTCCGTTTCGGCAAAGATGTCGCTTGCGGCTTGGAAGTTTGCCCAAAAGCATTTCAAACAACGAGGCCCCCCACCTCAGTTTTGTTTCAATCGTCAAAGAAGAAAGCAGAGCAAAAAAAAAACTTCTTTTCCATTCATAATCGGGGAACTTTTTTGGGTAAATTCCTCAACAAGATTTAGTGTTAAAGTGTACTGAAGATTGTGAAGAGTATGATGGCCTTTTCTGAAGCCTGCTCACGCGATGGATAAAAGGTTTACAGAGTCTTTTTCCAAGATTTGTGGCACCTCCACCTATTGCACCTGCGGTTGCGGTTCGCATTCATCAACCAAGAGAGAAGTCGTCAGTGTTAAGCACTACAAAAGCCAATTTTTCAAAGAGACTTTTTCTGATCCCAACAATATATTTATCAACTGTTTATAACCTACAAGTCAGAGCTTAGGTAATGATTGCAGATTAAATATTCGAAAAATATTTGAAAAATCTAATTTGTTGCATATTTCTAGAAACATGTTGTATTTTTGGTTGACCAGTGCAGTTCATCAAGCCAATCGGGCTTCAATGGAATCCTTAGAGCTTTCATTAACAAAGCGCAAATACAAAGGCAAAGGCAAAAAATCGAGAAAAAAGTGCCAAAGTGAGTCAGATTTGAGTAACAGCAGTGAAAGATCGGCTTCATTGTCAAATGATCAACAGCAACAACAAACGAATTTTGCTTCTGCTTTAGTAGAACAAAGCCCAACCATCAGAAAAGCTAGTATGACGACTGCATCCAACTCTTCACTGTCTTCTGTGGTTTGAACCTCGAAGAGTTGATCGACTTTTTTCAAGACGAGAGCTGTGATTACTTCATTATGCATGTCATTCATTATTTCCCTATGCGATAAATATGTAAACTATAATGTAATAATAAAAAATTGAAGGTAGAACAACTGGACTTCAAGGACATTTTTCCTAGTTTTTTTTTCCAGGTATCCGACACTATCTCGCGCTCTGCGCGTCTCCAACTTTTTTTTTCAAGCACATGTGCGAATGGCGTGACCTTAAATCCATAATTATAAACAGATTTTGCAACTTTATCAATTTTACCTTCTTTAAAAATCGGAAAAAATCTACGAATTTTGGCGCAAAAGTTCAAATGTTTTTTTAAAACACTTTGACACCCCTTGCAAACGAAATCCCCACTTCGTTTCTTAATACATAATGAAGTTTCATTCTTTTCGTTTGGCGAGAAGTAACTTGAGCTTTGGATTAGCAATTGCAAATCTTCGCTACTACACTCTGAATTATTTTTTTTTTCCTTTACAAAATGTTAGATTGAGATAAACGTTTGTAATCGTCGTTGATCGAATACAATAGAAAAACGTGTTCTAGTCTTTTGATTAAAGGTACTTCATGGTCTGATTTGCAATGAAGGAGGCCTTCAGAAGGGCTCTTCGCAAGCTGCGGCTATATCTAACAAAAAGATCAAAGATGGGAATCACAATTCATTTTTCAGAAACAGAAAACAAAAGTCTTTTTTTCAAAGCTTCAACTTTCCAACATCCATCCCGTTCCGCATGAAAAATTACACTTCTTGATTAGCTAAGCAACTTTGCTTTGTTTTGTTGGGCTCTTTTCGTTACCTCACGTGTTTGTTGCTCTTATTTAGTAGATGGCGCAATAAACCTTAAGCAATTATGAGCAATACAATTCTTTGAAAAGTATCATCATCACTATAACACAGTGTTTAAAAATTACTCAAAATGTCACATTTGAGTTTTTCAATTTTGGCATTTTCCACCAATTTTTGTCTTTTTAAAATTGACCTGTCTGGTAACACTGTTTGACCGCAAGCTTCAGGATTTCAAAAACTCGCCAAAATGGACCATTTATGGCATTTTTGAATAACTTTTGTCCACTCAAAATGTAAACGTAGCTCGCTTCGCTCGCAATGATTAATGATACTTTTTCTGTGATTTTCAAACACCGTGATACTGTGAAGTTTTCTTGACTTGGTGGCACTTTCAATTCCACTAGCGTTCTCAATAGCCATTTTTTGACCTATGCCTGTGCCCCCTATAGAAAGTGATCCTCTGAAAAGAATCAGTCATACGTGAGGAGAGCCCATTGTTTGCCCTTGTGCTCTAGCTTCTTATAGTCGATAAATTCTAATGGTAGTAGAAGTAGCAGCACTGCATTCAGACTCCATGATGATGTCTCGTCATTTCCAATCATCTTTTGGTGTGCTTTGGACCTTGATCAACAACGTGCAGAAAAATACGTACACCCAAATCCTTTATAAACAAGACTGAAAATGAATTTTAGCGCTGACCGCTGGGGAAGATGGTATAATTTTGGCCGGGCGTGAAAATTCCAATATGTACCCTAGGTTTCCTATTTAACGCCCGTCTCCTAATTACCGCCCAACACGGTGTTTGAAAATCACAGATAAAGTCTCATTCAACATTGCGAGCGAAGCGAGCTACGTTTACATTTTGAGTGGACAACTCAAAATGTAAACGTAGCTCGCTTCGCTCGCAATGTTGAATGAGACTTTTTCTGTCATTTTCAAACACTGTGCTATAAAGCAGATAATAAGCTAGTGGAAAATGCGAATGTGGGTGGTATATTCATGATGCTATAGTAAATACCCTCATCTACATAGGAGACTACTATATGGAAATGTGCATGTAAATAAGGCTTTACTAGCTAGAGAATTTTCCCCTGGTATAGTATATGACAGGAAACCTCGGTTTTTATGACACCTACGATCCTCCATAGACGCCGCTTATGGATCACTTGGATCAGTTGGAACGACGATCCTTTTCACATAGAGCCAAGCATTATTGTTGTTGTGCTGTGACCGGAAAGACTAGTTCCCACGACAACAAAATTCGATCACTACAACCTTTTAAAACAGTCTTTTTGAAGAGCCCTTGAGACATTTCAGTTTAGTACATAGTTCTAGAGTAGTGTTCCGCATTTTCCAAACCGCAAGAATTCCACTTTATATAGAGTAGTCATTTCCTTAGGGGTATCTAGGGCTAGTGTCTGTCTTCCATTACGCGCAAGAGAGAAAACAAGATTCAGCTGATAATAATCCAAACCACTCTATATAACCAGTACCAGCAGGAAACCAGTAATTTGGTAACAAAAAGGTTGAGCAAAAAAAAAAAAAGGAAAGAGATTTAAAAATCTTCTTTGTTGTTGTTTTTTCTTCAGTATAAAAATAGAATTGAATAATCCTTTGAATGAATGACAAAGAGAGGCCAATCAAATGCAAACCTAATAAGGTTTCAACTTTCAATATCGACGCTACTTTATGGTAAGCAGTAGCTTTAGGGTCAGTTGAGTAGGAAAATTGAAAGAAGCATTGTTTTCAGGTGCAGGTTTTGCAGGTAGTAAAAGCAGTAAAATGAATGACAAATCGCAGAGTCGTAGCATAATAATGATTTTGCCCTGCTATGGCCATCATCATCAGAATGCTGCTGCCACTGCCTGGCCAGCATTTCCTTCACATGAAGTAGACTTTTGGAACAGGAAATTCGGTCGAACTGTTGCCATAACCCCTCAATCGTGAAATGATTTACCAAGTTCCGCTTCAAACACAGTTACTAATAGAGCAAAAAGGCAACACAAAACTTCTCTTGAATGTCGTCGTTGCATGTTTATCAACGATGATACTCAAACCCCTAATTTAGTAAGGCCTTTTGAAAATGAGATCTTGACTCATTACTTTTCAAATGACGATGACTTGAAATTCATCAAAGTGCACATCAGCAGCAGCACAGTGTTTGAAAAATGTTCATTTTGAATTCTAAAAAAACGAAAAAACACTTTGTAAATTTGCAATTACTAGCAACAAAATTGACATTATCTTTTGACTGGTTTGGTTCAAAATGTTCAACATGATGAATGACACGTGTTGTAGCAATTAATTAGGATGACAAAAAAGGTGACCATCGTCATCAACTGAACAGTTCTGGACTCTTCAGACACCCATAGTAAACCCGTACCTGCCAATTAATATAAATAGCAGTTCTTGGGCGTTTTCGTCAAAAATGTATCAAAAGTAGAGAAGGGAGGAGTTGCCTTCATAAGAGCTCAAGAAATGGTTTTACGATCATAAAGGAACCTAACCTAATTCTAATCTCTAAGTCAATAAAAATTTGATGGTTTCTCATGTTTCATTAAAAGGAAATGTGGGACAATATTTTGCATCCGGCGTGGCGTCTAAGTTCAGTTAGAGTCATCTAGGGGAGAAAACCTAAGGGTAGTAAAACGCTAATGATTTTCAGTGAAAATGATCCAATTTACGATGTTAGAATCCAGTAGAGATTAGAACGCTTAGTCATAAGACTTCCAAAAATGGAAGTCAGCCTCTAAGCAATCTTGGTCGTGCTCGCTTAGATTAGTTTTTTTTTTTTGCCAACCATCTTATCGTTTGTGTCCGACCGTCGGTCGTCCCCCCTCTACCTAACGCGAGAAGACACCTCATTCAATCCGGTTTTTGAATTATTTCAAGCACCCCATACTATTACTAAGACCTTGTATGTAGTTGAGTGTCTCTTTTTGGAGCCAAAGAAAACGGGGCAACAACTCCAAAAAAATCAAGACATGAAGGAATTTTCCAATCACGAACTTTTTGGGTTTTGTGAAGGAGGAGGCGAAGTAGACAACATTTTTCAGATCCCTTTCCAAGATTTGAAATGTGAGAGTTAGAAGTAGGCATGTGGCCATGATGGGTGCGAATTACCCCAAGGGAAAATCTCATCAGTGGAAATTTTCTAAACAGTAGCTCCATCTACTGTCATTTGCATCTAAATGGCTATGTTTACATCGCCTTGAGTCACAATTTTGTCAGTCAAAAAGATGTGACAAAAAAGTCAGGAAATCAACATGATTGTGCATCAAATACTTTCACGAATTTTTCATTCATATATTACAGCAATATTGATGCAGTTGCTGTAGGGTTTTTCTGGAACAGCGGGAATCCGAAAACTTTTCCAATGCATAAATACAATGACAATCACAGATGATTTTTCCCAGCAGCATCAAGAGCATTTCACTACACTAGAGATGCTATGTACTGCTTGAGTGGAGTCAAAATGGCTTGAGTTGCTGCTGCAGTTTTGTCCTGTAACCTGTAACGGGACTTGTTGGGCATCTCTCACCTGCTGCTGATGCTAGCCACAGTACTGAGGACTAAAGGCTCCATCAGGTCGAAAACCTACCCACAGCAAAGATGCGAAATCTGATTCATCTCTTCTCTTTCCAAAAAAAAACTTGCCAAGAAGATCAAAAGAGTTTTGCAAAGGAGGGACGACCTATATTTACAGCTTTAGTGCACACGGATCACAAGAGATGATGCTGGCACCACTTTCATTAAATCATTTACGACATGTTCAAAAAAATAATGCATGCACACAGTGTTTGAAAAAAACTTTAAAAGTCTCATATTACAAACATTCAAGCGAAGCGAGCTTTTAAAAGGGGAAAATTGTTTTTATTTTGTTTACACAAAGGGGCGACTTTTGGTAAAATTCAGCTGTTGAATGGGGCGAACTTTGGCAAAACATAACTAAGTCACTATTTTAAGGATTTTTAAACATTGTGCATACATAATAAAAGATGGATTTTGGTGGGTGAAGAAGAAAGAAAGAAAAGTTCTGTGATTAGCATTACATGACAGCGAAAGTCCCCAAATGATTGCCCCTTATGAATACTTTCCTTTCCAGCTGTCAAAATGACCTAGGAAATCAGTGATGATTATAGTAATGACTCTAGGGTCATATTTAAGCCTGGGAAGAGAACACCGATAGACGTAAAGTGAAGTGAGGGGGGCTTTAAAAGCGTAGGTGTCTTTACCTTACCACACAAAAGATATCGACCCCCTCCGTCTATCTCCTCTCTATAAACCCAAAGAATCTACTCAAGTTGCTACTCAAATCTACTCGACCTTGTTATGGCAACAATCATTGAAACTAAAACGTCATCTAGTAGAAGAACGATAATGGACGACCAGGGACACAAAATCCTAGAGATTTCTACTAGAAGTACAAACATCAGATTTTTTATCGGACTTCACCGACCTTGCCTCACTTCTTTTCACACCTGCCCTGTCATTCCCTAATCACGCATTTGGCACTGCCAACCCCCCATTTTTTGCCGATTAAACGATGGACTTTTCAAAGTGAAACTCGGGGATTGAAACGACGTTAGGGCGGGTACAACATAATTCATAGATTACAGTCTGGAAAAGAGGCAAAGCAAACTAAGAATAGTCGACAAATCAATCTTACTGTAGTAGAGTTGTGTATGATTACTGTATGAGTCATTCTTGATAATTACTTATGCTACTCCACATAATATCAAAGCAACTTGTCCTTGGACTACTACGTAACTTAACCGAGTGTGACAGATGATGATGATGACCAGAGTGGTGTCGCAAACAAAGACACTAATTATGGGACATTAGACGCTGCCGTACATAATTTTTTGCCATCATATTTCACAAGATCATGAAGAAATTTTTGCAGTTGCGGAGGAGGAGCCAGCCATCTTGAAAATTCAAATTACAAGTCTTGTCTTCGAACTTTGTGACTCATTTCAAATATTGGAAAATCATGTTTCACTAGAATATGTCTAATATGGTATACAGAGTAAACGTGCCAGAGTTACAGAAGTACGATGATTGGATTAGAAACTAGGGGATTTTCACGTATTATTTCACTATTTGCAAGTTGCTCTTATCACTCGTCTTATCAATCACAAACAGGTTTAAAATCCCTGATTTTCCTATAAATCTAAAAGGGCTAAAACGCTTAGGTTACCTCGACCCTTCGAGCCTCAGAACCTCCAGTTTTAAAGATAATACTATAATAGTTAGTCTTACCGATATGTCTATAGAGAGATCTGCTCCGTCCAAAAGGATAATGCGACAAGCCAACAAGTTCTTGTTTGTCTTTGATGATGATCTATTCACATTCTTTTCGGCCTTTTCATAGCCTCGCTGTTCAGCCCTCCCTCGGGGCTTTCGCCTCGAAAAGAACCTCAGCATTTTTAATTCATGTTCAAGACGAAGAAACTGGAAGAAAACTGCTGTGGCCGACTTTGCTCCTCTGGCAGCAGTTGAAGCAGCAGATCAGCCACCGGCGTTGTCCAAGCTGGCCGAAGACTAGAGTGGGCTCTTGGTGACGATCACGCTCACGCTGCCGCACAGGCTCTCTCGACTGTTCTCGACTCCCAAGTTGAGGATCAAACGCAGGTAAGTTAGACTACGCGTTCATTCCCGGCGGCGGCCGCTGGCTGCCGTAACGAGCCAAGCTGTGCTGCTGCTGCAAACCTGGACAATCATCCGGGACGGGACAGACGGTGCTGGTGCCGAAGCCGACGGCAACACAAGGTGTTCCTGCTAATAATCCGACGCATAGCGTTATTTCACACGAATTATGGCGTTAAAATTAGACACGCTTACCTTACAGGGGGAGATATGCTTAGGAACTTTGGTGGTGGACTAAGTTTTTGTTTAGATTTGAATTTTGTGTCAAAATGCGGAGGCATTCACTTCTTTTTGACAAACTTTTCTGCTTTAGAGTTTAGACGCAACAAGTTGTTTTGTTTTTAGAGAGGTTGTGAGATTTTTTGCGGACAACTTTGCGTTGAATCCGGAAGAATAGAAGTAACTGAAGTAACCAATAAAAAAGTTTTGACAGATTTGAAGCTATTTCAAAAGCGAGTTTTATTTCAGATCAATCTGTTATTTTGAAAATAACATTTTTGAATCTATGCCGTTTCTGCTTTGGCCCGAGCGTTAATCTCGTTTTCCACTTGGCATAAAGAGAGTGCATTGCAAATGGGAGCATGCATGCATACATCTTCTTGCAAGTTGGGCTATGATGATATGATGATATTATTTGAAACATAAGATAACATTTCATAATACTTACAGTCATGCCAAACTTTTCGCGAGTGCGTTGTCGCATCAAAGGAGTGATTGGCAAGATGAAGCTGCCCAAGCAGTACAACAAAGGATTTTCTCCAAGGGACTTAGCAATTTTCCATGACAAAACGCAAGGACAACACCATCCAAGCATGACTGAAAAGTATTTCGATATTAATGAGTCATATCTAGATTGTTTCATGCTTACAAGTTTTGGGATCCTTGCAGACGTCTAAGGCGCTTACTTCCCATTCTCCTTTGATCATATGATTGAAATCAAAGTCGGGCACTTTCAAGTCTTCTTTGGTGGGTTGTTCAATTATAGGATTCGACATCTTTACTCTTCAGGGGAGCTATCAAGATAGAGTTGGAGATGACAGGATATGACTCTAGAGTGCTGTTGCACTATACTACTGATACAGGGTGACGCCTCATGGATTTTTGCAATCAACTTTTTCTGCCGCTAATCACTATACTAGAGAACTTCCTTGATAAGACTAAAAATAGACAAGCAAAAGTTCCCAACGATTTTCTACTTTGATCTTGACAAGACATCTAACGGAAATCTTAACAATGATTAAGGTTTCATCGCATCATTCAAAGAGTCTAAATAATGTTATGTGTTCCAAAGCACAGTTGGGTTAGATGAAGTTTCGTTAGGTTAGCTAAAGGGAGTTCCCGCGTAGCGGGACGAGCTTAACCTCTAGGATTCTAGGTGAACCAAGGGTATGAACCATAGGTGAGGTGAATATCTAGGTGAACCGAGGATCCCCCCTTACTGTACGTCAATCACTGTGTGTGGAAAAATTAGAACTTTATTTCGAAAAAAGAATTAAATTGAAATATTGGTATTGACGATTTATTTTACGCACAATATTCATGAGAGCTGAGCCTACACAAATTACATCAAATACTTTTGTCATCAGTCATCTTTTCATATACCAGGTAAGTCTTATTCCTAAATTTGTTAATTGGTATGGTATGCAGCAGCAGCACAAAAATTTCTTCATTTCGTAATTTTTTTAGGCCGTTCATTTCCTGAAACGAAAACCAACATTTAGTTACTGGTTTATCTTTCGGTCTTTATGCATGCCTTACTCAATGCATCGGTAATCCAGTTTGCATTGCCAAACCGCGGCTTAGCCTTACGAAAATTTCCCAAAATGACGTCTACATCTTCCAATATGCTGGAAAGAAGATTTTCAGAATTTTCGATGTCGGCCAATAGTCTTGGATTGATGAGAGGGCGCATCAAGTGAGCAGAATTTGCCTAAAAATGAACTGCATGAAAAACGTGCATTGATACAGATACGTCGTAATTTTGTCTACTTTGGTCAGAAAAACTAGTTTTGAGATTTCAAAATGAAGCCTTTAAAAATATTGATTTTGTTCGTGTTTTTTGGCCATATTCGTTGTCAATGCAATAGTACTTTACGTAAAGCATTTGGAGAGCTTTTAGAAGAAAACAACCAAAAACTGGCCCAACTTCTTGCAAAAGTAAATAAATTTGGAACATTTTAATCGTTTCGCATACAAAACTTTTTTAAGCAATGTCCGCCAACATTTATGCGAATTTTGGACACGTGCATTTGGATTTCTGATGAAAAAACAACGATGAGAGAGGCTGTGACAAGATGTAATTTACTACACACGAACGGAAGACTTTATGCACCATTGAATGGTTTGCAAAATAAACTGATCAATGTTTTGCTTCTGGAAAAAGAAACAAGACTTTTTTGGTTGGGACTCAGTGATTTACAATCTGAAGGAAAGTAAGAACTACGAAAAAACTCCTTTATATTTCTTTATTTAGTAACCCCTCGGATACTTTCAGCTTTGTGTACTTGAGTTCAAATAAAAACCTGACATTTGATTTATGGGGAACTAAAAACCATGGACGAACTAGCGAGCCAGACAACAACCATCATGGACAAGCAGAAAACTGCGTAGTCAACTGGCCTCAATATGGTTCTTGGCATGATATTTTGTGCAACAGAAATGAAGCTTTTATCTGTGAAATCCCATTAGAATAAAAATACTTACCATTGCTATAATGGACAAAACCAACAGGAAAACCATTCCTTTAGTCATCTTGATTCTAAGCCTTAACCTCAGGAAATGAGACATCCAGACTGAAGATGCGTGCCTTTTAAAGAAGCTAGAGAGTTAATGAGATAATTAATGATATTAACCCTCGATGGACAGGGTCATCTTTGACACAGTGTCTAAAAATAACTGAAAATGGCTAGAAAATTGTTGGATCATTTTTGGCACGAAAATTCAAATATCTGACAAAACGGACAAAACAGAGAAACCATTAATTTTGGCGTGAAAATTCAAGCGAGACTTTTTTGTCCTTTTTATCCAAACAGTGGTCACAAAAATCGAATTATCTAGTATAGTGAATGAATGGTGAGGACCAAAATAAGATTCTTCAAAGCTATGCAGCCAAGCAGAACAGTTGTAAAAGTCACGCTAATCTCAAATGAATAGGATTTTGTGCAAAAACGGGTACAATTTTTCCTTTGAAAACAGCTCCATAAAAGTCGTGTTTTTAGTGCGAAAAAAAACTGGACTTGACAACACTTTTCAACGACTTTTGGGGGGAGCAGATTCCAGTTGTTGGATTTAAAAAAGCCACAATTCCTTAGAAGGTAAGAGCATCTAAAAAATTCTAGTTGACACAAAGAAGAAGGGCAAAGCATTTTTTGTCCTCATTTTAAAGTGTATTTTTTTTCTTCCCCTGCTGAAGCGCGATAAGTTACAGAGAGCAGCAGCAGCAATGCTCATGAATGAGGAACAATTGGATGATGAGCCAGTTCCTGTTAGAACAAACTCCTCGCGAAAAGTATCATGACTCCCTCCTTCGCTCCCCTCTCCTCACTTGCCACTGTATTTTGTAACTTAAACTTAGCCAAGCTCCATGCACCAAAGGGTTCTTTTTAAAAAATGGATAGAGAGCACAGTGTGTTATGCTCTATATTTGCTTTTAATAGTGCAAAAAACTGGAACCTCTCACTCACTCATTTGTTATTTACAGTCTCACTAATTTAACACATCATCGCACAAATTGTGAATTTACAATGTGCTCAAGTGGATGTCAAACAATCTTCATTCACAGCACAACATTGACTTTTAAAAGTCCTCAATCATCTGAAAATAAGAATCTCAAACATCACTAGAATTCTTTTTAAACTGAAAAATAGTCAAGATGCAGCATAAGAAAGGTAGTTGTTTCGCTACCTTGGCGCTTCGCGCATCGCTCGCCCTATTTTACCCAACAAGAGGTCCATATTAGGTATGAAGTGCATGAAGAAAATTCAAAATTTCCTTCGGTCAACGTTAGTTTTGGTGTTGTTCATGATGGCAAAGAGTGGTGTTTAGCGTGCGCGCATATTGTGATGCGAGGATAGCTTGGCAAGCAAGCACTAAGCAGCAAAGACAGTACTGATGTTGTGTATTTTTCAATTGGGGCTTAAGTAGGGGATGAGTGTCGTTAGGAATTGAAGCAGTGGCACGCGGGCTTTGCTAGAGGCCACTTGGCTTGATGTGATATAGAGGCCATAGAGGCAAAGTGGGGCTGGTGAAAGAGTATTTCACCACCACACTTAACCCCAGCCTCAATGGTGACAGACATGATCGAAAGGTAGCGGCAATACACTTGAAGTACTCTTCTAAGCTTACACGTCTAATTACAACTCCTTTTCAGGTTGCCACTTTACTGATGATATAGGACCATAGACTGACACCAGAGTTGAGCATGGGGTCCTTAAAGAGGGAGGGTGCTCGTCACAAGTTCGAGGACATCTTGTCCATGGTTGGGGATCAAAACAAGTGGCAAATCATCATTTTCCTCTTTACCTGGATAGAAGGATGCCTCATTGGTTTCCACCATTTAAGTTCATCCTTTTTGGGCGCTTCTATGCCCCATTGGTGCAATGTTGACCACATTGACGCCTTTGCCAATGTTCAGGGATGGAATCTGACACAGAAGAAACAGTTTGCCATCCCAATGTAAGTACATATCAAACATCCATATTCATAACAAACTAATTTTTCATTTTAAAGGAACGCTGATTCCGAAGACTACGAGAAATGTCTGATGTATGACCTCCGTAGCCTGGGAACTATCGGTGGCAACTTTGAAACTGCACTGAATAATCGGCCCAAAAATCTGGCTACAATCGCATGTAGTGACGGTTCTGCGCCAGAAAATGAGAGGTTTCAATATGATACCTCTGATGGTCTGGACACAATTGTCAACCAAGTAAGTGACATAAACTTTTACTTGGGGATTTAGCTTTCTAAATCTGAACTTTCTCTTCGCTCCTCAGTGGAATTTGGTTTGTGATCGCCTTCCTTTGCTTTCAACCATTCAAGGCAGTTACATGGGTGGAGTGTTCGTTGGTTGTATGATTTGGGGTTGGGCTTCAGACAAATATGGTCGTCGATTAGCCATGTTAGTCGCCGCCGCTCTTCAAGTTGTATCCAGTATTGTAGCTGCCTTTGCTACCAATTATGTCATCTTCATTTTCTTGAGATTTTTGATTGCTTTCTCAGTCTCAGGAGTGTTTGAATGTGGTTTTGTCTTAGGTAATTATGATATAATTTTGTTGCGAGGATCAAAATGTAAAACAACTTTTTCTTTTACGAAACTACAGTGACGGAGATTTGCGGTCCCAAATACAGGACATACTTTGGTATTCTAACTCAATTCCCATTCGGTATTGGTGCAGCTTTACTTCCATTGATTGCTTACTTCATCAGAGATTGGCAAAACTTACAACTAGCCATTTCTTTACCATGTATCCTCCTAGCCCTTTATTACTGGTAAGCATATTTTTTCGCCCCTCTTTTTAGTATCGGAGTATTCATTGGTGTATTCATAGGTTTGTACCCGAGAGTCCACGTTGGTTAATGGCTGAAGGTCGATTTGAGGAAGCCATCAAAATCTTGAAAAGCGGTGCTAAATGTAATGACAGAACTTTACCTTCCGATGATGAGTTGCTTGAAATGATGCAAGCCATCAAAGAGGATGTAAGTATACTGTCAAAAGATATATTGAATACATTTATTATTATACTTTTTTGTTTGGATAGGAAGAGGATAAGAAAGTGGAAGAGACGCGAGTTTTGAGTACTTCTGAGAAAATCTATGAAATTTTTGATGAAATTCTCGTGCTGGTCAAAACTCCAGAAATGCGTAAACGAACTTTGAATGTCTTCTATTCATGGTTGATCGTAGCAATGGTGTATTATGGGCTCTCGTTCAATTCGAAAAATTTGAGCGCTAACCGATACATTTCCAGTTTCATTTCTGGATTTGTCGAAGTGCCTGCAGTGGTGGTCATTTTACCTGGCTTATCCAAGTTCGGCAGAAGACGTTGCTATTGCGGCAGCTTTGTGGGAGGTGGTGTTTGCTGTCTAATTGTGGCTTTAATTACATTCATCTCACCTGGTAATAACAATTCAACTTGGCCATTTTGATATCATTACAATTCTGATTTTTCAGACGCTATTTGGTTCCCACTGGCCATTGCTATGACTGGCAAATTTTTGATTTCCATGACTTTCGCTATTGCTTACCTTTACACGGCTGAACTTTTCCCCACAAAAGTTCGGAATTTGGCTGTAGGATTGGCTTCAACTTTTGCTCGAATTGGATCCATTTCTGCGCCATACATTGTAGATCTCCTTGTAAGTTTGGGACTCACAAAAAAAACCTTTTCAAATAACAACTTCTTTGAAATTACAGGGCAGTGTTCATGCTGGTATCCCCGTGGTGATTTTTGGCGCTTTTTCCACCAGCGCTGGCCTCTTGGCACTCATGTTACCAGAAACACTAAACAGGAAATTACCAGAAAGCGTAGCGGAAGTAGAACGAAGCGGAAGACGGAAAGTGGCAGATGACACTGAGCTTCAACCTAAACCGGTTGAAGCTGAGTGAAACTCAGAAAAAGAAGAATCCATCTTTTTTCTCAACTTTTAAGGTTGCATCTCTTCCCTCCTCTGTCTCGTTCAATTAATTTTTTTTTTGAATCACACAAGGTTATTACAATGATTTTTTTCGGTTTGATTTTTTGTAAGCCATTGTAATAATTGTGCTGTATTCCCCTATGTACATAAAACATAAAAAAGAGCACCTAAGTTCATTTTTTAAGACTGTTCAAAAAGCAACATTTATTTAGTAATTTTTTCCCATGATTAATTTTCCCAAAGAAAAGCGAAAACTTTTTGATTTGTCAATCCAACAATGTTTGCAAACAATTCGAGGACTCAAATCTGAAAATAGTGATCGGTGTTTTCATATGTACATTAAGTATTAGTTGTGTAAGAAATTTTTCGATAACTGCCCCTTATGCCATAAAATCAACCTAAGAATCCATTTTTGTTTAAATGTTCCATTTCGCGCGAAACTAAAACAAAGATCATTTTATGTACTTGAGCTTCTTTCTACACTCATAACATGTTCCAATCCAAGCTTGTAAATACATCACGAGTTTCTATTACAATTTGAATTTTCTGGCTTTATTTCTATCGTCTCTCATTGTTGCTAGGTATCTATTTAGTCATAGCAGTAAAAGAAATCCAGAGCAGAGAATTTGCAACACACACAGCTTGAAATTAATTTGCTTTAAAAAATCGCTTTGGGCCTCCCGTTTTGGGAATCCCTACGGGAGGCCGTACTAACGTCTTAGGAATAAGGTCCTATTTCAAATTTCGGAATAACGTCTCGAGGAAAATTTGAAATGCGAAATTAGGTCTTAAGAATAACGTGTTGTCAAAATAGGAATATGTAACGTCTTTTCTTTATAATAAAAAAGTTTGAAACATTTCAAACTATAAGCGCTAGCAAAGGTTAAACAGTTTTATTTAAGAATTTTGAAAAGTTAAGAAAAATCTAAGAATTTTGAAATCTAAGAATTAAAAAGCCTCAAAAGTTTCGAAAAGCTCAAAAGGCTCGAAAAGCTCGAAAGGCTTGAAAGGCTTGAAAGGCTTGAAAGGCTTGAAAGGCTCAAAAGCTCAAAAACTCGAAAGCCTAAAACTTGAAAAAAAAGTTTGAAAATCTATCTAAGTTTGAAAATCTAAATCTAAGTTTGACTATCTAAATCTAAGTTTGTAAATCTAAATCTAAGTTTGGAAATCTAAATCTAAGTTTCACCAGGCATAAGTTTATGTCACCAGGCATAAGTTTGTGTCACCAGGCATAAGTTTATGCCTCCATACAAAAGATACGTCTAGAAACAAAAGAAACGTCTAGGAACACAAGAAACGTCTAGGTCAAAAAACAAAGATGTAGAAGCGCGAGCAGCTTGAGCTCGCGCTTAAAAATCGGAATAAAGTCTTGGCTGACAAACGTTATGAAAACGGACAAATATGTATACATACGCAGAAACGTGTTTTGATAATTATCCTTTTCGGGATTTCCATGCATGCAATACTCAAAGATACAATGTGTTTCACCAATTTTTGAATGAATCAGAAAAAAACCCATTCCAAGAAAAACGGGGAAAAACTAGAAATCCTGTTTTTTTAGCAGCTTGGGTTTGGGCCAGCAAGTATTCAGTTCACACTTCACAGTTTCATATTTCACTTAAAATACGTAGGGGTCCAAAGTTGGAAGGCTATGCATTTGCCAACTTTGGATATTCGAGTGGAACAGAAGGGGAATCTCCATGTGAAGTAGGACTTTTTTAGTGAAGGGACAAATCTGGTCCTCAAATACAGTTTTGCATTAAAAATAGCAATAAAATCCATGTGTAGTAGGACTTTTTTAGTGAAGGGACAAATCTGGTCCTCACTGACACTCTTGCATAAGAAACGGCAATAAAAGCCATGTGTAGTAGGGCTTCTGTAGTGTAGGGACAAATCAGGTCCTCACTGACACTCTTGCATAAGAAACGGCAATAAAAGCCATGTAAAGAAGGGCTTATGTAGTGTAGGGACAAATCAGGTCCTCGCTTCGCGCCCAATAGTGACAGTTTTGCATAAAATTTAACCAAAAGTGCCTTTTCACAGACTCGTTACACAGACTCGGTTCTCGCTTCGCTCGAACCTCGTCTGTTCCACTCGAAATAACAAGAAGATGCATCAGAGCTCAGCCTGAATTGAAGTCGAAAATAATAATCTTAGAATCTGTATAAGGTAAATATATAAAGACGTTATTCCTGTTTTCAAAAAGACGTTATTCCTGGTACCCCTCCCTACCTTGCTCCGCTTTACTTATATATATGAAATCCAAACACATCTCCAGGACAAATGTTTATACCTGAATCTATTTGCAGCAGGTATACAAATACTCATACATGGTCAAAAAGCAGACAGAAAATGAAAATGCTTGCTAATAGCATAATTTTTATTTGGTCATTCCTACATCTTACATTAGGAATAGCTGAAGACATTATGGAGAAAAGTGTAATCAGAGAAGGTGAGAATTGAATGTCATTCTAATTAGTAGGTAATTACTAAATACATCTTGTAGATGCATCATACTGGAATGCATTGGCCCAAAGAGATTTGAAACACAGACTAGAAGTCCAATTGAATACAAACAAAGCTAAAAATGTCATCATCTTTATTGGTGATGGCATGGGCATAAACACGCACACTGGAGCACGAATTTACAAAGGACAAAAAAATGGCAAATCAGGAGAAGAAGACAGCTTTGCTTGGGAAAATTTCCCGGCGACAGGCCTGTTTAAAACTTATTCTGTTGATCACCAAGTCCCAGACAGTGCTGCAACAGCTACAGCCATCTTTTCCGGTGTCAAGACCAGATCCGATGTCTTAGGGATCGATTCAGTGCCTGCCTTCAATGCCTGTTATCCTGATTTGGTGGAGAAGCATAAATTACAAGGATTGCTGCATAAAGCAGTGGCAAATGGAAAAGCTACTGGAATTGTGACTACAGATCGAATCACTGGAGGTACCCCAGGATCTCTTTATGCACATATCCAGAACCGAGACTGGGAAGCGGATTCGGACGTACCAGAATATGGTAAAGCTTGTCCGGATGTGGCTAAGCAAATGATTTACAACGATGTTTGTCATTCAGTCAACCTCTTTTTTGGCGGTGGAAGGTCAAAATTTGTCAAGAAAGAAGATGGAGGTGAAAGAAATGATGGTGAAGATCTAATCTTAACTTGGATGAAAGAAAAAGAGTCTCTAGAGAAATCATTTAGCGTCTTGTACGACAAAAAGGACTTGGATGATTGGTCCACTTCAGAAACTGATTTTGTTCTTGGTTTATTCAACGATTCTGCAATGCCTTTCGAGCTGGAACGAGATTCGAATCAAGTGCCTTCCTTAGAAGACATGACCAGAAAGGCCATTCAAAGACTGAAGAAAGGTCCCAATGGATTTTTCCTCATGGTCGAGTCGGCCGGCATCGATAAAGCTCATCACCGAAATTGGCCCAAAAAAGCCTTTGAAGAAACAATCATGTTAGAGAAATCCGTTCAAGTTGCCCTTGACTTATCCGATCCCAAAGACACTCTTATCATAGTCACAGCCGACCATAGCCAATCGTGGACAATTAATGGGTACCCAAAAAGGGGCAATAATATTTTGGGCTACGTATACGATGTGGTAAGCAAGAGATACATCGAGAATTATGATGGTTCATTTTCTCCTTATTCCACGATTACATACTCCAGTGGATTGGGTTTCAAGGACCATTTCACGAACGATTCTAAAAAGGCTTGGGAAGACCTAAAGACAATTAACTATAATGACAACAACTATCGAGCTCCGTCACTATTTTTGAGGAAATCTGCAACGCATGGTGGTGAAGATGTGTCGTTATACGCATATGGGCCATGGGCGCATTTATTGACTGGTGTCCACGAACAGAATTACATCGCACATGCAGTAATGCACGCATCCGGATGGAGTAATAATGGCAGAACTTCCAAAGCATCATTTTTAGTCATTTTTTTCTGTGTAGCCATAATATTTTATTCAATAAGACGATAAATCAAGGATTGACCAACATCAACTATACCATCCAGCATGACTTTTTGTGACTGTAGATCTATGCTGAACTTGACACCATTTTTGATTTGGACTTTGCCTTCTAGAGGATTATCTAAGCTGGGAATTTTTCTGGGACCCATGATTGGATCTTCAAACCTCCACAGCTCAACTTTCTTTTCGTCTTTCAAATTCCTTTCGTTTCTTGCCAATCTTCTGATCAGTGTGGATACATCGTCGCCCTCAAGGACTGGAAGAACAGTTTGGAAAAGTCCAGTATGAGGCTGATTGTTAACGACTGTCAAAGGCACTGAAGGTTCAGTCCTGAAAACGATGAAAGGTCCTCCGGGTCGGCACTCTTCCTGGGTCTTTTCGTTAGCTTCGTTAGAAAACTTGACGTCCATTCCGTCTAATTGTAAATTGTTCAGTAGGTAGGCCAAGTTGCCCTCAAGCACTTGCGTCTCGTCAAAATCCAGAGTCAAGTCCAAGACAGACAATCCTTGAGCAGCCACTCTTTCCTTGGTCCAAGCCACAAAAGGCATGACTTTTTTCATAAACTTTTTCAGCTCAGGCATCGCCCCCAATTTTTGAGAGACAACCTTGTTGTCGGGTACACCTGATTCTTCATACATTGCTTTAAGTGTGCTCAAGACAGCACATTGCCAAGGCGGATAAGTCTTGGCAACATACAAGGTAGCATGCGTCGGTTTTTCAGGTGCTTTTGGAGCTGTACCACCTTTCTTGGCTTTGGGTGGTTGAACTGCGGCTTTCAATTTGAGTCTGAATTCACGAGCTGCTTCCATCAAATATGCCGAGCTCTTGATCACAATCTCATCAATATCACCAATTTTAGGCCAAGTAGCTTTGAGGATTGACTCTGTTTTACCCAACAAATCCATCCAGATAAATTCAGACAAGTGAGGGCAAATTGGTGATAGGGCAAGTGCTTGCCATTCGATGAATTGATTGATCAGCGTAGAGTGCATCCCACCTTCATTGGCAGTCAACTCTCTGTACTTGTCCCTTATTCCCTGCATTTCAAAGAATCCAGTACGCAGAGCTTCCCTGAAGAGCATTCCTTCATAGTTGACATCCGTGGCTTTCATTAGTTTGTTCATCTCATTAGCAAAGACTTTATCGTGGAATCCGTAATCCCCAGATTTTCGCATAACTGTTTCTTCACCGAGCATTTCCTTGACCCATTCAATAAAAGTATAAAGTCGCAGAATTCCAGCTTCAGCCACATTGACGACAAAGTTGGCATCTTCAACACTATCTCCAGCATCAGCTAAAGCAAGTCTCATTCCGTCGGCGGAGAACTTACTGATGGCCTCCGTCAAGGTCATAAAGTTGCCCGTGGACTTTGACATTTTTTCAGAGTTGAGCAACAAGTGACCATTGGCTCTGATTCCTTGAGGCCAATTTTCCGGCTCTTCTGGCCAAATGGCAGTATGGTTGTAAAGGTAGTAAGTCAAGTGGTTGGGTACGAGATCTTTGCCGGAAATCCTCAAGTCGACGGGATACCAATAATTGAACTCATTCTTCATCGTCTCTAATGCCTTTTTAGAAATGTTGGTTTTCTTGGGCATTTTAGCACTCTTGAAGAAAATGTAGTCCCAAACCTCAGGAGTCATGTCCGAGGCTTCAATCTTGAACATATTATTGTTGCCATTGCTACGGAAAGTATCACCTTGGAGGATATGAGCCACCGTGTAATAAGCGTTGTAAATGGTCGAATCCGACAAAGATTCGATCAACCAACTTTCGTCCCAGGGCAACTTGGAACCTAATCCATATGTTCGTGAACAAGCATGTTCTTTCAGCCAACCTAAAGTTGAAACGAAATTTTTGCGTACTTCGTCGTGGTAACAATTGACTTTGTCAAGTGCGGAAAGAGTCTGATTCATCCACTTGTCTTCGCCATAGTCCAAGTACCACTGATCACAAAGAGCAACAACGCACTCGTCTCCAGACCTTGAAATGATATTTTTTTCAGGCTCCATGTACAAAACAGCTTCATTCTTCTTTAACATTTCTGCCTTAATCAAAGGTTTGGCATCTTGGACAGATTTTCCTTTGCAATCACCGATGATCATCATTCCTTCATAGAATCCTTTCAGATAAACCAGTTCCTTGGCTTCAGCCAACTTGTCTTTGTCATTTTGACTTTGCACTTTGAGCTTTTCGCAAGCTGTCACAGCGCTCAAGTTGCCATATTCTGGTATCTCTATGATGGGCACAGGATCAAAGGGAAGAACCATTTCGTCCTTGATTCCATATTTTTGCCTAAACGGCTCTTTGTTCTTCAGGTCTCTTAGGGCGGCAAAGTCATCCGGAGAATCGGAAGGCACACTTGTCACCACACCTGTACCCTTGTCTTCTTTGATGGTGAGCATTGGCAAGGTGTAGATTTTGTCAAATACACTCAAAGGCGCTTTCAAAGCCATACCAAGAATGTCTTGACCTTTCAAATCAGCGAGAATTTCAAACTTTCCGTCCTCTTTGGTAAATCCTTGATAGGCCATGTTTCTAGCAGCTCTTTTAGTAGCCACAAACACTTCAGATCCGTTCTTACAGACTTTGAAGGCAACATAGTCCATGTCTGGTCTGATCCAGCAATTGGTCTGTCCATACATTGTTTCGGGTCTCAGAGTAGCTGCTACTAAATACACGTCGGATCCTAACTTGGCCAATTTGGAAGGCAATGGCTTGAGAGCTTTCATTTTGATCAAGGTGTACTCTTGAGGTCCAACACCTTCGCCGGAGCTACGATCATGGTCCATGCAAGGTTGACCATCTTTTGGGCTGAAGATTGTGTACCTTTTGCCAAACTTGACCTTATCACGCTCCTAAATACAAATTGGAATGTAATTTACTTTTACAACAGAAAAAAAGAAAGTGGAATTTACCTTCAATCTCATGAATTGCCACCTAACAAAAGAATCATAAAATGGGTTGACATCCGTGGTGACAAAAGTCCGTCTCCAGTCCACTGCCAGACCCATGTCTTGCAAGTCTTTCTTGCAATGAGGAGGAAAGTAATCCAGCCAATAGTCAGCGTTGGCAAACTTTTTTATCTCCTCATCTTTCAGTCCCAAACTTTGCATGATTTGCCACTGATATTTGGCCGTGCCTGCCTTGGCCGCAGCTTTGCTCTTCTTGCCTTTGGCTTTATTCTCAATCTTTGGATCATCCCGAGTGACTTCAACTTCAACAGATTCTTCAACTGCAGGAAACACTGGTGGGAAACCAAAGTCCTCCATTTCTCGCTTGAGTTTGTCGGCACAGGCCTTGATAGGCATACCAGTACAATGCATACCAAAGGGATACAGACATTTCTTGCCTTTTAATCTTTGATACCTAACAGCATATTCTCCTTTAGTGATGGTGAACGTGTGTCCGAGATGCAAACGACCATTCATGTAAGGATATGGAAAAGTCGCCATGAACTTGTCTGGAGATGCTCCTTTGCCTGTTGGAGCATCTTCTTCGTATGCCTTGGTCTTTTCCCATCTTCCTTGAATAGTCTTTTCAATTTCCTTCAGAAATTCGACTTTAAAAGTCCCTTTTCGAGTGTCTGATGACATCTTGACTGACGCGAAATCAGACGAAATTTTCCGGCAAATGTTTCACGTGGTGAATGAGGGACCAAGTTTTCAAACCTTTTTTGAGCTGAGAATGCGATATCAGACTATTTTTGTACAAATTCCTGATGAAAACTGATCATGATGAAATACCCAACGCTAAAGTAATTTCAAAGTTTCTTTTGCAAAGAAAAAGATGGTCCTTTAGTGCATACTTTTCTAAAAAAGATCACATAAGCGTATTCAGATTTGACTTAAATTTTTTGGCAAATACAATACAAAAATACGATATGCAAAATAGATTTACCCTGTACATAAGTATTCCTTTTTGAGATAAGGTACCGTAAATAGACAATCGGCTTTGAATCAGACTGCTGAGAAAATCGCTCAGCAAACTCGTGACAGGCACTGCCCTAAAGGCGTTATTTTGGATTTTTTGAGACAAATAATACACTGAGAAGACCGTATTTAAAAGATATTGGCAGATAATTTTCAAAATTATTTCCAAGTCAGAGAGGAAGAAAACTTTGAAAATTTTGTCACCGACGATTTCATCGCTGAAGAAAAGAAGGCAAAATGACGGATTCAAAGTACTTTACCACTACTAAAAAGGGTGAAATCTTTGAGCTGAAATCCGAGTTGAATTCAGAGAAGAAGGAAAAGAAGAAAGATGCTGTCAAAAAGGTAAGAGATCATCAAATAATTGTGCTTTTTCAGTTTAAAAGTGAATCATGACACTGACAAAAATGTTTCTTTTTTTAGGTGATTGCATCTATGACAGTGGGTAAAGATGTTTCGGCATTGTATCCAGACGTGGCCAATTGCATGCAAACGGATAACCTGGAACTAAAAAAGCTCGTTTATCTCTACATGATGAACTATTCAAAATCCCAACCTGACATGGCAATTATCTCGGTCAACACTTTTGTGAAAGATTGCGATGATCCCAACCCACTTATTAGAGCACTGGCAGTACGTACCATGGGTTGCATCAGAGTTGACAAGATCACCGAATACTTGTGCGAGCCTCTAAGAAAATGCTTGAAGGACGAAGATCCCTATGTTCGTAAGACGGCTGCCGTTTCAGTCGCCAAGTTGCATGACATCAATTCACAATTGGTTGAGGAGCAAGGATTTTTGGACTCACTCAAAGAACTTTTGAGCGATTCCAATCCAATGGTGGTGGCCAATGCCGTTGCAGCTTTGTCTGAAATCAACGAAGCTTCCCCAACTGGACGTCCTTTAATTGAAATGAACGCTGCTACCATCAACAAGCTTCTTACCGCTTTGAATGAATGCACTGAGTGGGGACAAGTATTTATCTTGGATTCTTTGTCTAATTATACTCCAAAAGATGAAAGGGAAGCTCAGTCTATTTGCGAAAGAATTACTCCTCGTCTAGCTCACGCTAATGCTGCCGTCGTCCTGAGCGCCGTCAAAGTCTTGATGAAGTACATGGAGATGATGGCCAAAGACGCAGACTTTGTCAGCGGCATGTCTAAAAAGTTGTCTCCTCCCCTGGTCACACTTTTGTCCTCTGAGCCTGAAGTTCAGTATGTGGCTTTGCGGAACATCAACTTGATCATCCAAAAGAGGCCGGAAATTTTGAGACATGAAATGAAAGTGTTCTTCGTCAAGTACAACGATCCCATTTATGTCAAGTTGGAAAAATTGGATATTATGATCAGGTTGGCTTCTCAAGCCAATATTGCCCAAGTTTTGTCTGAATTGAAAGAATATGCCACTGAGGTGGATGTGGATTTCGTGCGTAAATCTGTGCGAGCGATTGGAAGATGCGCAATTAAGGTGGAACAATCTGCTGAACGTTGCGTGTCTACCTTGCTAGATCTTATTCAAACCAAAGTTAACTACGTTGTGCAAGAAGCTATTGTGGTCATCAAAGACATCTTTAGAAAGTATCCCAACAAGTACGAGTCAATTATCGCCACTTTGTGCGAGAACTTGGATACTTTGGATGAACCCGAAGCTCGCGCTTCAATGATCTGGATTATCGGCGAATATGCCGAGAGGATTGACAATGCGGACGAACTGTTGGAATCTTTCCTAGACTCCTTCCAGGATGAGAATACCCAAGTCCAATTGCAGTTGCTGACAGCCATCGTCAAGTTGTTTTTGAAGCGACCCACAGATACTCAGGAGCTTGTCCAACAAGTCTTATCCTTGGCAACACAGGATTCTGACAACCCTGATTTGCGTGATCGTGGCTTTATTTATTGGCGACTGTTGTCCACCGATCCAGCAGCAGCCAAAGATGTGGTCTTAGCCGAAAAACCGTTGATCAGCGAAGAGACGGATTTATTGGAACCCACACTTTTGGACGAATTAATTTGTCATATTGCATCCCTTGCATCAGTGTACCATAAACCACCCACGGCCTTCGTCGAAGGCACCGGCGGCTTAAAAAGGATTCTACCCAGCAAGCTTGGCGAAGATGGGGTTCCTCAAGCCCAAGTCATTCCAGAGCCTGGAGCTCTCATTGGAGACCTGCTCTCCATGGACCTCGGAGGAGGTGTTCAAGCTGGTGGCCAACCTGGCAACGTCGATCTCCTATCCGGAGGTCTTGACAACCTCTTGACTGGTGGGAGTGCAGCCTCCGCCGCTGCTGCGGCTGGAGGTGCCGCTCCCTCTAACAATAGTCTGCTCGGAGACATCTTTGGCATCGGCAATGCCGCCTCCACTACTTTCTACATTCCACCAAAGCAAGAATGGCTGAACGCTGCCAAAGGCAAGGGCCTGGAAGTCCGAGGAACGTTTTCTCGCAAGAACGGAACGATTTACATGGACATGACCTTTGCCAACAAAGCTATGCAACCCATGAGTGGCTTCGGCATCCAATTTAACAAAAATTCCTTTGGTTTGGCTCCTGCACAACCCTTGAACGTTCCCTCAATTCCCCCCAACCAATCTGTGGATGTGTCCTTGCCCATGAACACCGGGGGTGCGGTGCAAAAAATGGAGCCCTTGACAAATTTGCAAGTTGCGGTCAAGAACAATATCGATGTTTTCTACTTTGCCACCATTGTTCCAACTCACGTGTACTTCACTGAGGACGGTGCGATGGAGAAAAAGGTCTTTTTGGCAACTTGGAAAGATATTCCGGCTCAGAACGAAATTCAATTTACTATTGAGGGCACGGAATGCAACTCTGATGGAGTGTCGACTAAAATGCATCAGAACAATGTCTTCACCGTGGCCAAGCGCACCCTTGAGGGTCAAGATATGGTGTACCAATCCATCAAGTTTAGCAACAACGTGTGGGCCTTGTGCGAGCTCAAGTTATCTCCCACATCAGACGTTATTTCCGTAAGTTTTCTCTTCTTCATGATCGTTTATCAGTACAGTGCATTTCTTGAATTGAATTTTTCAGCTGGCGATCAAATCCCGCGCGGTGGACGTTGCCAAATGCGTTTATGATTCTTATGAAGCCATTTTACGAAGTTAAGTATTTGAATGAATTGATTGATCATGAATTGAACTGCGGCGGCAATAAATAAAGTGCAAAGCAGAATAATTCTACTACTGTTGTACTCATCAAGGGGTATCAGGGATCAAGGACAAGTGTGAGTTCAGCATAAAATGCAATCATTACAAGGAACTCTTGGTTTTATTGCCCCATTGTTAAATTGTTGTCACGAGATCGCTTATTTTGCACTTGTCAATTCATTACAAAGTGGCAACACTACTCTGTAGAGCTGGAATAGAAGTAGTAATCGTAACACATGCGCGCGTTGCAATGCAGCAGAAGTGCTGCGGCAGTGCTGTCGGCCTATCAAGCCAAGATGAAAACGCCTACAAAATATATACTAAAGCTCTACATATGGCTTGAGCATGGAACTCTACAGAGTATATCTACATGCACACCAGAGAAGCGGGAGCGTATAGCTGCTGCTGCTGCTTCATTGAATCGCCATCATTACCTGCGTTGGCGAAGAATTTGTGGCATCTGTTCTGAGCTTCTAAGCCTCCTCCTTCGGCAGCTCCGCCGTCGTCTCCGAGAGGAAGAGCCCAGCCCCGTCGTCTTAGTCTTAGAGTCGTGGATGCAAGGTGGGATCCCAACGGTACTCGCATTCTCATCGAAAATAGTCAAACTTCTAAAAGTTGACAGAAAAGTTATTCATTCTTGACAAGTGGCTTTAAAATTGTATTATTTCAAGAGTTAAAGGGACTTGACAGTTGATATAGGGAGAACAGGTGTCAGATCATCTCTTTTCGATGTTAGTTGCACGCGCCTCTTAGTTCTTCGTGCAACGTGGGACGTGCTCCTCTGACGACTGTGCTACTCGGGCTGGCCTGATTGAAGCAGCATTGCAGCAGCAGCAGGTGTGGGCCGGATGGAGCGGTTTGGAGTGAGAGGCCAGAGTAGCTAGTAGGCATGTGTCCAGCCTAAGCAGTCTGCTGGACATGACCAGCATGTCCTTTCACCACACTTTCAATCAACATGTGGAAAAACGAGTGTAAAAAGTTTAAACCCAACATTTTCAACAAAAACAAGTGTGCCAATTGCTACAGGGACAGAGAACAACATTCGGATGAAGCTTTAGAAGTCAACAAGGCTACGCGAATTGTCTCAAAATGTGGATATTTATTTGTCGCTCCCAATTGGGACTTTACAAATCCTGTTTACAGGTAAGTATCATACTACTACTTTTTCTGTCAAATGACAACTTTCAAAAACAAAAGCGCAGTTATTTTCACGGAAAAAGTTTAATGTGTGAGAACCTAAGCATAATCAACTCTCGCATCTTTACGGTAAATTATCATCTATGTACTACTGTAATAGGACTAAACGGTGGCAGAGGAGATGGTTTGTCTTGTACGATGACGGAGAATTGACGTACAGTGTTGATGATCATTATGACACAATTCCCCAAGCAATCATCAATCTGAACAATGTTTTCGAAATCACCGAGGCCGATGCCATTACCGGCAATGAAAACAGTATTGCTATTGTTGCCAACGACGGAATCCATTTCTGCAAGGGAACATGTCGGGAAGAGTCCAGAATGTGGTTGGACATTTTGCGATTGTTTCCCCAAGCTACTGTGATGGGTCAGGGTCGCACAACAGGCAATGGGGGTCGTGCTAAACGAAGTGCAACTTTCCCTGGCATGAGAAACTTGGGTACCAATTTCATGAGTCCTGCATCAAGGTTAGAAAAAAGATGATAGTTTTTCGTCCCTAGTTTTTCTTACCCATTTTGCATCTTAGGTTCGCCAATAACAAAAATGCTGCCATTCAAGCTAACAAAAATACCAATGAGGACCTTGATGATGATACTATGGATGGTTTAGAGGATGAAGATGATTTGGAAGACGAAGTCGAAGAGGAGAATGAGAACGAAAAAAGACCCTCCATTATTGTGGAAAAACCTCCACTAACACCAATCAGCACCACTAAATCATCTATCCTCCGTCGATCTTCAGACCGGTTTAATCATCGGCGATCATCCTCAAGCACCCGTTTAAATGATGACAAAAATGAAGATGTTCCGCCCACGCCACCCAACACTTCACCTCCAGCATCTCCTTATAATCCAGTCAAAACCTGCAAATCTCCCATGACAGCTAGGCCTCCACCATCTCCTAATCAAGGTAAGGAATCCATAAAATCAAGCCTAGACTGACAGGTATCTAAGCTACTATTTCTTTTTACAGCAGCACTACCACCGACAAGTAAGACGTCCACAGCTAGCATAACACTTCATAGCCCAGTATCAATGAATTCCACCTCAACGTCACCAACCCCACCCACTCAATCAAGGAGAGCTTCCTACCACAAGCCAACTTTAAGTAGTGAATACAAGCGGATGACTAACGATAATCTGGACAGTATCACCCGGCCTCGGAGGCCCTCGTCAGGCTCATCTACTCCTCTACTCCCCTCTAGAGGTTCATCCTACCTTGGATTGGCAGCTTTGCAAAACCGCAACAATAATGGATGCAGTCCAATGTTACAGAAGAAAGACAGTATTTCCTCCACCGAATCTTTGTCCCCTTCACCTTCTGAAAGTCGGGGAACGCCAGATGGATGTGGTTTAGATCTAGTGAATAGTTCGCCAGAATTGTTAACCAAGAAAGGTTGGTTAATGAAGCAAGGTCTGACCAAAGAATGGCACAAGTACTGGTTTGTTCTACAAGATGTGGCTCTGCAATTTTACCGTGATCCCAAAGCTGAATCCAAGGGATTTTTGGATGGTATCATTGATCTGTCATTGGTACAACAAGTGGAACAAATCGACATCCCACGTAATTTTGGCTTTGCTATTCACACATTTGAGGGTAAAAATATCATATTTTCTGCCATCACCGATGGCATACGAAACAATTGGATCAGCTGTCTAAGAAAAGCTGCCAACCTGCCTGCTGAAGATCAGCATCCCAATGACAACCTGACAAGTAAACCTCCTTTAACCAAGAGAAGCAGTAGTTTTAATGATGCCCCTTTAACCATCACCACCACTAAAATAGTTCGCTCATCAACCTCCAATGCCTTGATCCCACCGAAAGTACCCTCCTCAGCAGCTGCTGTGTCCAAGAGCTTGAACATTCCTAAATTGACCACCACTCCCTCCTCTAGCAATGAGCAAGAGGACGAGGAGTCGGAAGAAGAATCGACGGATTTCGATGAATCTGACGAAGATGCTTCAGACGCCGATGATGATCATGAGCAGCCTTCTTCCCTGGTGGAGAAAAAATCCGAGATTTTTAAAGAGAAAGAAAAGAAAAAGAAGGATGAAGAAGGACAAGTTGACAGTAGCATTGGAAATAATGGTGATGTGGTAGTGGATCTGTTGGAGACAGAAGTCGACTCCTTGAAAGCAAAATTAGAATTGACTCAAAGCGAATTATACACTTTGCACAACTCCAACTTGGATTTGACGACCCAATTGAGGCGAACCCAAGCCAGTTGTACCAGCAACAGTAACAAATACTCATTTACCAGCACCACAAGTTCTTTGCCCATGTCCAGTACACTATCATCAGTCTCTTCCTCAAGTATTAGTAACAATGGAACCAAGTCATCTCCAGTGTCCTATGAAAAGTCTTCTTACCTGGAAGAAGAACTGACCAAGACGCAAAAGGAGCTTGCCAAGCAAACCTCGGAGATTCTATCTTTGAAAAATCAACTCAGTTTAAAGCAAATCACTTTGCAACAACACTTACAAGCCATTGAAGATGTGACTAAAGATAGAGATGACGCGCTCAAGAAGCTGGACAAAACATGCTTGAAATTGGAAGAAGCCCAAGCCAAGATTGAATTGAAAGAGTCCGAAGTCAAGCAGAGCAACGCCAGGTGCCAAGATCTTCAAAACCGGCAGGATTCCATGGACAAGGAAGTTCACAAGTGGAAAAGACTGTATGAGTCCCTATACTTGCAGTATGACAATGAACTTCATACCTGGGAAGACAGCCTCAAGAAACTCGAAAAGCAGCGAGATGAGCGGGAGTGTACCCATGGCGAAGAGATCCGGAGGAAAGATCGCGTAGTGTCCGATCTAAGTGAGCAGCTGAAGGAAAGCGAAGATCGTATACAAGAATTGCAAATCGATTTGGAAGCTTGTAAAGACACCAATGATGCTTTGAAACACCACAGCGAAGAGTCATTTAGTCGCTTAGTTGTCTCCATGGAAGAGAAGTTTGAGGAGACACTCAAAGCAGAAAAAGAGCAAATGGAGACAGCTTTCAAGCTGAAAGCAAAAGAATTGAAAGATCATGACTTGTATGACCGCTTGGCTGCTTCATCTTCTCCCATGTCCACACGAGCCAATTCAAGAAGAGCTTCTTTAGTGAAAATTAGTTCAATGAGTGATCTCTTGACTCTCAAAGCTCCTACTTTAGAAAACCTGGAAGTCATGACGAGTGAGCAAGTCAAGCAAAAATTCATCGTTTTGATTGATCACTTCTACGCTGCTGTTGATGAAATCCGGGCACTGCGAGCCAGACTATCCAAAGCTCAAGATCAAATAGGTAAAAACATCCTCTTTACAGAGAAAAAGTTCGTGAAATCACAAGATTTCACTATTGTTTCACTGCTTACAACTTCGATTTCACAAATTGTTTTGTACCTATCTAAAATATGTTTATTCACAGATGCCATGGAAATCGACAAAATTAGGTTTGAAGAAACCTTCAAGAGGACCATCGTCATGCAGGAGCAACAGGAGAACTTGATGAGTAAACGGATCCAAGACTTGACCAACAAGTTGCAAGTATCCGAAAAGACCGTCAGGCAACTGAAAGAACGCAAGCATTCAAGGAGACATAGCATCAAACATCAAAATGCTACCCAAAGCGACTCCGGAACGACAGATACCTAAATGCTCAAGAAAAAAAAAAGAAAAACTATTGCAATATCAATCTTTTAACAATTTTATCATCATGGTGCTTCTTTGTATAGAAAACCTCATCACTAACTAATAGTTTATTTATCCGATGCAAAAACAAAGATGTGATACACAGAGAGCAAAGAAAATTATAAGAAAAATTGCATCAACCCATTCAGATTATTTCTTTCTTTTTGTGTTTCAGGAAGACATTTTGTTATTCGAATTATTTCCAAAATAGTTGAGAATTGATTTCTGTTTCATCATCTTAAAATCTTCTTTGAACTGTTTCACTGGCGATTTACGTGGAGACTTTTGTGGAGTTTTCTGAGGAGTCAAGTTTGATGTAATTAATTTCAGATCCTCAGAATTTCTTTTCTTGGGTGTTCCGCCTTTAATTCTGGCCTTTTTGTTGGGAGTTTGAATCATTGTTGGAGTATTCAGAGCTTTTTCGTACAATTCTTCCAGGGTTGCTGGGTGCACACTTCCAACATGAATAGCTTTCAATACTTCAAACTCCTCTTCATTAGGCATAATCATTGAGCATAATTGGCACTTAGTTTGTGATCCGTAAAATGACCTGAGATCTTTTTTGAAGTGAGTATGGATCCAATGAAGCTTCAAGTCTTCTTGGGTCTCGTGATCCACATCATCTTTACATAGTTTACACAATACTTTCTTACTGATGGTTGGATTTTGTTCTTCATCTATTTTCCGTTTAGCTCCGACATTCTTTCTTGGTGTCGTTTGTGGACTCTGCTGTTGCTTCAGATTTGTCGAAATGGGAATTGGACGTAGAGCCAAGATTGGACTAAAAGTAGTAGTGGACTGTACATGCTTTTCGAATGCCTTTGTAGCAGGATCTAATCCATCTTCTCTTGTACCGAGTTGAACAGGATAAGGAATTTCATAATTAGGACAGATGTCTACAGAGGCGTTGAAATTTTTTGATGAGGCCTGGATTTTTGATGATGACCCAACTTTAAACGTCAGCTTTGTCAAAATCTGTTTCATACTACTAGAAGCACTTTTTTTGCCACTCTTTTTCACTTGCACCTTTGCGAAAGAATGCTTGGTTCTTGGTGGTAATTTTTTAACGACCTCTTTGCATAACTGGCATTTCCAATAGACTTTGTCCTCTAAGGGAAGATTTCCACATTTAACATGGATTCCTTGGGCACCACAGTACTTGCATAAAATCTGGTTAAAAGAACAGAAAAAATATTTTATTACAAAAAAATCATGGTGAAGATGATGAAGGCCAGGTTATGCTCACGATTTCATATTCGGTATAATCCACATCGTATTCACGCCCGTTTGGACATAGGCAGGTTTCTGCATCACATGTTCCATGCCTCTCATAAATTCCATCGAAAATATTCCCCTCTCTTTCCCACGCAGCATCTTGTTCGGGAACATAAATACCAAAACGCTTCATTTCTTCTTCAAATTCCTCCTTATTGTTGCACATTGGGCATTTGAAAAAGTAACCCGCATTGTATGCCAGATGTTGCATACATGTCTTGTGAAACCTATCAGTGAAAGAAAATTAAAAGTCAAGTCTTTGTTTCCCACCTGAGACGTGATAAAATTTGTTTGAAATTACCATTTGTTGCAACAGGAGGTCCAAATATGCTTGGTTTCCACTGGATCTTTGACTTTGTTGATGGGTTTGATGTCTTCGAAACACATTCCGCACTCCCTTTTACTGTTAAACACTGATTTATCCTTTGACTGGTAAACTTTTTGACGAGGTTTATGTGTGGGACAAAATGACTCAAATGTACCACAAAATTCTTGATGAGTTCCATTTTGGATACCACAACACAGGTGGTACGTTCTTTTGCATGATTTGTGACAGCAACCAACTGTTGCATATGCCTTGTCACAGTAGGTACATCGAAGTCGCTGTCCGCGTCTCCATTCTTTGATTATATCTTTGGGAAGAAATCCTTTAATTCCTTCGTTATCTTCACCATTTTGATTGAGAGCAGGAGCGAAAAGGAGGCAAAAGTAATGTGCTGAATAAACTTCCACTTCTTCTTCTTCTCCTTCTATGGGGTTGCCATATTGGTATAGCGGTCCTAAATCAGTATCTTCACCAGGCTGTGCTGGTGCTAAACACATTTTACAGATTGTGACTTTGTCATCCTTAGGCACTTCAAACAGTTCACCTGGTTTAAGAGGGTAAATCGAAGCCATTTTCTTCAAGATTTCAAACTTTATTTTCGACTAAATCCGCGCCTTCTTTGAATTCAAGTCAATCTGCAGGAATAATTTAATTTCAATTCTAAAGTAATAATTTGGCTAATTTGTTTTTTTGACTGAATTTATTTCACAGGAAAAACGTTACATTTTTATATCAAACAATTAAAAATTGTTGCAAATTTTTAATTTTCTTGCTCTGAAAATGTGCCTTAGAATTTTTTGACATTTATTCCGCGAACTTACTGAGAGTGATTTGAATCAGTCAAAAAGTTTCAAAATCCGCCAAATTCCCGAGGTAATTTTTTCATTAATGTCAAAAAGTCGGATCGTAATCAAGTTTTCTACGTCATCGAACAGGATAACAAAAACATTACTACTAAAAGTGAATCATGGTCTTTTGACAGAATTTTTCAATCATGTCACACAAAGGCAAGAAAGCAGCAAATATGAACAAAGTTCCACATTCCAAGACCTTGGATTCCATAGCATCTCTGCCCAAAACTGAAACTAACGGAGTTAATGGATGTAAGTTGACATTTATACAAAGACAAAAAGGGTGATGAAACAAAGAAATATTTTTTTTTTTTTTCCGTAGGCCATGAAGTAGAATTCAAGCGTTCAGGAATCCTCATTATGGCAAAAAGTGCTATTGAAGGTAGCGGCGATGATTTACTTTTTACGGGGACGCTTACCATCTCCAAGAAGACCCAATGGCAGATTCCAACCATTGATTGGCAGCCAACACAAGAAAGAGATGAAGGGCAGTCTGAATGTCAATATGGCAGCAGTTTTTCAGATCGTGAGTGGACACTTGTCAATGACCAATTGAGTAAACGCAACGTCCGTCCCATTGAACTTGAGCTGTGCGAACTCAAAAGTTTTCGCTTGTCAGATGACGGAAACCGGATGGTTTTGATACAAAAAGATGGCACACGACATCCTCCTTTAATTTTTCTAGACGAAGGTTGCGAAGAGTTTGTCAAGGCCATGCGAAAGCACTATTGTGTCAAACAGTCTCATTCGGATGAAAATTTGTACTTATTGTCAGATGCTCGTATGGAAGCCCTTGACAGATCCCTATCGCAGCTTAACCTTTTTGATAAACCCAGTCAAGATGCGGTCTGGAAGTTTGTCTCTGACATCCAACGAGATCCTGTTTATACTACTTTGAATACCTTTTCTAAGATTGCCGATAGACTCATTTTCAGTCAAAGTGGCGAAGATGGTATCAGGCCAGAAGAAGAAATGGCCGATTTACTACAAAAACCAACCAACCTGGAAGTCACTACAGGAAATCAAGATGATGGTGCATTTGAGGTTGTCACATCACGGCCAAAACTAAGTGAAAACCTGCCCAAAGTGTTGCGAGATGAACCCCTTTGTCAATTGGATTGGGAACTGCATTGGGATGAGCAAGGACGAGTCTTAGATCAAAGCGAGCTCGTCCAGAAAATATTCAAAGGAGGAGTTGAACAAAATGTGCGTAGTGAAGTGTGGAAATTTCTTCTGGACTATTATGATTTTGGATCATCAGCATCAGAGCGAGAAGCTTGTCGAAAGGCAAAGGTTGATGACTATTTTCGAATGAAGACTCAATGGCGATCAATTAGTGCCGACCAAGAAGAAAGATTTACTGCATTTAAAGAGCGCAAAACTCAAATTGAAAAAGATGTCTTTCGAACCGACCGAACACATCCGTTTTTTGAAGGCGATGAGAACAAAAATATAGATATGCTCCAAGACATCCTGATGACATACATCATGTACAATTTTGACTTGGGCTATGTTCAAGGAATGTCTGATCTGTTGGCTCCAATTTTGTATGTAATGCAGAACGAAGTGGATGCATTTTGGTGCTTTGTGGGTTTTATGAAGCGAGTGGCCCTCAACTTTGACTTTGACCAAGGTGGCATGAAATCCCAACTGAATCAGTTGATTGAATTACTCAAGACCTACGATCCAGAGTTTTACTCTTATCTTGACACCAAAGATTCCGGCAATTTGTACTTTTGCTTCCGATGGCTCCTTATTTGGTTTAAACGCGAGTTTCCTTTCAATGATGTCATGAGGATTTGGGAAGTCATATGGACAGACAAGCCATGTCCAAATTTTCATTTAATTATTTGTCTCGCACTCATGGATTTGGAGAAAAAGACCATCATAGAAAATGGTTTCGGATTCACCGAAATCCTAAAGCATATCAATGATATGGCAAATTCAAATGTTTCCATTTCTGCCGTATTGGCAAGGTAAGGCTTTGAATTGCCCTATTATTATTATCTAGAATTGTTCACATTTTATTTTACAGAGCGGAAGCCATTTACGAAAAATTGTCCAGATCGATGTATGTGAGCAACGCAGCAAGGCGAGTTCTAAAGCTACCATTAATCACCGAACAAGATTTGCATCGATGCAAAAACGAGGTGTCACCAATGCACCAAAATGGAATAAGTCCACGACGGAGAAGGCATCAAAATTCAGGCAACAGCGAATCCAGTGTAGAAGTACTGCCAGATTTGGAAACCGAAGAACAAAAGTTTGAAAACGCTCTTCTAGCTGCCGGACCATTTTAAAAAGTACCAAGTTGCGGTTGTCTACACTGTGATTCTTTCATTGATACATGCGAAATAGTTTGAGATTATAGTAAACATTTTTAAGAGAGACGAAGTTTAGTTTTCAATCAAGCATGTCCTTTATTTCATGCTCAAATGATTTTTTTTTCACACTTCAAAACTTCTTAAAGGATTTCTTAGTTCCGGCGCCTCTTGTCACTTTGAGTGTGTTGAATTTGACGGTTTTGGAGAGGGGGCGGCATTCACCGACAGTGGCTACATCACCGACAGACACGTCCCTGAAGCAAGGAGACAAGTGTACGGAGACGTTCTTGTGTCGCTTTTCGAAACGGTTGTATTTCTTGACGTAGTGCAAGTAATCTCTACGGATTACGGCCGTCTTGTTCATCTTCAATTTGGTGATAACTCCAGTTAAGATGCGACCACGGATGGACACCTTTCCGACGAAGGGACACTTCTTGTCGATGTAGTTACCTTCGCGGGCCTAGAGTATACAAAGCATGGGTCAGCACCATAACTCAACTATTATCAGGTTTTCAACACCAGTCTTGCTTGATGTGTGAAAAACTATGCAGGTTTGTTAGTGCAAAATAAGTGATATCAATCTACCTCACGGGGAACTTTGAAGCCGAGACCAGGGTTCTGGACGTATCTAGAGTCGGCCTTTTTGAGACCACCCTTACGGTTGGCAAAAATGGTAGACTGCTTCTGAAAAGCTCTCTCAACCTGTCCAAGCGATGGAGTAGTAGTGGTAGGTGCACACAAGTGTGAGTTAGGGTAAGGTGAAAAAGAAAATAAAGAAAAAACACAAATTAATCATGCACTCTATTGTAATTTGGGTGAATAGCGGTGGTAAAAACAAGCAATCAAAGCGCAAATTAATGAGGTTTAGAGTGTTCAAAACTGCACATCTGACCTCTGCGGGCATCTTGAAGCCGAGCCCAACAGTGCGAGTATAACGCTTAATCGCAGCCTTTTTCACGCCATCGAGACGTTTGGCGTTTTGGAAAATGGTAGGTTGTTTTTGAAAACCGCGCTCTTGCTGCATTGAGAAATAATCATTATCGTGGCAATATTTGTAATCTCAAAGATGCCTTAGTATGTCTGTAAACTGGAAAAAAACTTACTTGATCCGCCATGGCTTATTGTCAATTCGACGTACGGAAGGGAAAAGGAAGTTGATTTTGTTTTCTTTTAATACTTCTCTTAGGCTTTGATAGCGCTATCCCAAAAGAGAAGGTAGCTGAAAAGAGCAATTTCGGTGTACATTGCGAGTCAAAACAAAAACAAAACTGAGTCAAACCCGTTTCCAGATTTTTTTGTTGAAATGAAGGACAATTTTTGGCATTTCTAAAACTTTTTCGTCTTTTTGTATGCTTGAAAATTGAAGAACATTTGCTGAGAAAATTCACGTGTGAGTAAACAATACAAAGAAGACATGAAGAAAAAAGAAGATTTGAAAAGTTTGACAGCCTCTATCCTCGAGGCGAGGTCAAATACCAAAAAGATCCCCGATTTGATTGAAAAGCTACAAGATGAATCAGTGGCTAAAACAGCTTTGAATTGTATTCTGAAGGTGTTTACAACGTTGGTGAAAAGAGGAGATTTGCGTGCTGCTACGAAGCAGGAGAAGCAAAATTCCAATGATGCAGCAGTCAAGTACTCCAAATGGTTGCTTGATGTATTTGAGGAGGCTTTTAGCAAAATTGCGAGTATACTTGAAAATGCTTCTGATAAATCCTTCTCCGATTTGGCTATTAGCACTTACATGAAATTGCTTGTCATTGGCCATGATTCTGAAGAATCAAAAAGTTGGACTTCGTCAGATGTAAAACGCTTGAAGTTGATTATTGAATCCTTATTGTCATCTGAAAATGACTGCCAAGATCAAATTGAAAGATTCAGAGAGCATCTTGAGTATCCCGATTCACAAACTTACATCATTCAAACACTTGCAAGATGTAAGAAGAAGACTCAACCCAGTTTTCTATTCCGACAAAATTATGTCAAGTTTGTCGAGATTCTGAACTACAAGGGTAAGATTGAAAATGGACCAGGGCTCATACTTGATACCTTTGAAGTTCCGGCGGAAGCCGTTAAGAAGAATTTTGACACAATCTGGCAAGAACTTGGCAAAATGCAACACAAAGAGGTTGAATTGTTCAAGAGAATTTTGATTCTATTAACAGAAAAAGTGATGCCTATTTTGTCAAATCCTCTGTCGTTCACGGATTTCCTCATGGAATCCTACAACGTTGGTGGCTCCATAAGTCTTCTAGCTCTCAATGGCGTCTTTATCCTCATCACCAAGCACCACCTAGAATATCCAGATTTTTACAAAAAGTTGTACGCACTTTGTACGCCAGAACTTCTTCACGCCAAATACCGCGCCAGATTTTTCCATTTGGCCAACTTGTTCTTGGCCAGTAGCCATTTGCCAGAATATCTGGTGGCAGCCTTTGTCAAGAGACTTTCCAGGATGTGCCTAACAGCTCCTCCAAACTCCATTCTACTCATCATGCCTTTCATCGGCAATCTACTATTGAGGCATAAAGGACTGCAAAAGATGATTGACAACACTGAAGAACACTACCTCATGGACGAAACTGATCCGGCACAGTCGAAGGCAGTCGAAAGTGGGTTGTGGGAGATCAAAACGTTACAGAATCACGTCTTGCCACAAGTGGCTCAAGCTGCTAAGTTCATCAACAAACCTTTACCACAAATGGAGTGGAACATCGATGAATATTTGGAAATAACAGAACTTGAAATGTTTGAAAAGGAGGCGAGAAAGAAGGTGTTTGTCAATGTACCATTGACATTCGAGCGTCCAATTGGCTGTGCATTTCCTAAAAATGATATGCTGTCTAAACACTTTGTTATTGGTTAAATAAACTAAGCTCAGTTCTCGGTCATTGAGGTTGTTCTAAACCACGCGATCATACACTCTTACAGTCTCGACATCTTCAACGGTGCAAGTACATTTCATCTTGTCTTGCATGAACTCTCTGATGCAGACAGAGTCTTTTCCTCCATTGGTACCCAACATTTCGTGTTTCAAAGTATTAGGTTTAACGAGCGTCATCGTGGACTTCACCTAAAGAAACATTGCAAAATCAGAGCACTTTATGCGAAATAAAATTATTAATCTTACCAGACGTCCATCAGCAGTCTTTTCATCAAATGGTTCATTGATCTTGAAGGTTGTTATGCTTGTGGAAACAAGACTTTCTTGCTTGAAGGAGAGAGTATCGCCATCCTTGCTGACAGTGACTAGTGGTTTGGATTGGTTTCCAAGCTTCCTTACAACGTAGCTCACACCCAACCTGGACATGAAAGCCTCAAAGTTCTCAGAGGCACTCATTTGCCATTTTCCAAAGATAATAGAATCAGGTTCCTTCTTTCCCACCATTTTGAAGCAAATTGGTCAAGGATATAGTAACAAAAAAGAAAGCTTATGACGTCACATGCAATAATAACAGCCTTCGCAACAGAATTAGAAAAATCTGTGTCAAAAATCTGTTGTTGCACAGTCACAAAAAGCTTGAAATTCTTCTCCTTGACAGTTGACAAGCCTTTTGAGCGTATCAAACTCAAACAAAAACAGAACCCAAACAATATTGATTTGGAAAAAATACGCGAGTTTCTGCGACTAACGTTCCACGCAACCTTCTCCAAACTCACACATAAAAGATTTAGATTTACTACAATCTTGCTACAAACATTCCTACATATCTCTATTATTTCTTGACTGTTTGGAAGAGAATATCACACTGTATTTTTCGATTTAGAAATCACCAAAAATTGAATCCTCGTCAAGATCATCCAAGACATCAGCGACCGACGAATCTACTACGGCTGACGAAGCACTAGACACTGTTGCAGCAGGACTTTGTGTTATTGTAGGTCGTTGCTGTTGGACTGGATATCTTTGTTGAGGCACTGGTGGTCTTGGTCCCGGATATCTTTGTTGTGGATTTGGTGGTCTATTTGAAGGACCAGGAAATCTCTGTGATGGATACTGTGAGGGCTGCCTTTGTTGGAAGCTCTGTTGAAATCTCGGTCGTTGTCCAAATGATGGTCTCATAGGTGGTGGTCCACCAATGCTTGAAATGACAGATGTTGACGAACTTGCACCCATTCCCAAAGAACCTGCAGCCGCAGCTAGAGTCTTCTTATTGTCCCTTTCAATCTGTGCATGAATATTCTGTAGCAGCTCCTTAGAAAATGTAAACACTCTATTCGATTGCAAACCAAAGTCGTCCATCCAGTATATTGAAACAATGTTATTGGCATTGATGGTGACGAATGGCGGATTGTTTTTAAGACCCAAAGGTCCAATAATGGGTAATTCCTTTAGGACTAAAGATGTGCCAGGTCTTAATTGAGGGCCATACATATCGGCAATTTCCCTGAAATGAAAATTCATGCATCAATACTTTGATCAGAGGCTGGACAGTTGAGAAACGCATACCTATGAAAGACTCCACATATTTCACCCTTGTCATCCATAAATTCACATGACATATCAAGACCAGAAGTGATATCAATAGTCCTTATGACAGCACAAAATACAGGCACTTTTAATGCCATACCATCCTTCACTTCCTTTTTGATAAATTCTGTGTTGTATTTTAACCTCGAAGCGCTCAAGTCTTCTTGGCCTAGGATTTCTTTCCATGCCTCGTTGGTTTCAATCAGTTCTTCTCGCGAAAGGAGCATTTCTAGGTCTTCAGATTCTTGGTGGTCTGTTTCTTTCGTCTGATCCCTTTTGTCCTTTATTTTGGCAAATTTATGCTTGAGTTCTCCAACAACATCAATGGGAGGCAAAAGCCCCGCCGGTCCAGGAAATTTGCGTTTTTCCACTTTTCGTTTCTTACATGGGACCGCTACATCATTGGAGTCATTTGATAGATCATCACCGAAAGCAGCATTCCAGTCAAAATCCTCATCCTCTTCGAAATCTGCCATGACGTGCAATTTTACCTTCAGTTTCACAAAATTTTCAGAACTCTTCAAATCTCAACTTGAACTGAGCGGGAATGTTTTGAAATTTACTGAGTTTTAGGCGCAAACTTAAAATTTTCAGGCAAAAGAAAAAATTCTCAGAAATCAAAAGCCAACCGAATTATTGATTGACAGATTATATTTTTTCAACAAACCACATTTTTTATTTATAGAAATTATTTTCAAGCTTCAAGATAAAAATGTCATTACTAAATAAATCTTTTTCAAAAAAATAACCATCATATAGAGCGATTTTCGTTACATTATTATTCTCAACTGATCGTCAAAATAAATAAAAATGGCTGCGAGTGCCAAAGGAGTTCAAGTCTTCAGACAGGTACATACAAGCTACATACTATATCTATCATCAACGATTTTAGAAAAGTCACTCCATTTTCTTTTTTGATTGACATAATGAATGAGTGCTAATGTTATGAGACTTTTTCAGGTGAAACCTTTGCTGTCAGTTGACAATAATGAAGCAAGGCTGCGCGTTTTGTCCTTGTACAAAGCTTGGTGCCGTCAACTCCCATTTATGGTGTCAGAATTTGATATTCCTGTGAATGAAGTTCAAGCAAAAGCCAAGTTGAGGGAGAAATTTACTGCCAATGCACATATTAAAGACGCCAGAGTGATTGATATGATGGTTATTAAAGTAAGTTCCAATCTCCCTAATTGATATCCCATACCTCATCACTCATTTCAATCTGGTCTTTTCCTTACAGGGACAACAAGATTTGCAAGAAGTTGCTGAAAAATGGGCCAGCTCGATGCACATCATGTCAAAACATTTCAAGGAATCTGTCAAAGAAAGGCCGAAGGATTTCATGTCCAAGTTTCTTACTGGTTCGGACTAAAAACGTAGAAGATATCATTTAGAAGGAAAATAAAAACCAGTTTTCATCCAGAATCTATATTTGAAGAGATTATTTTTCTATCAAATTTCAAAAATGTATTTCGAAAATTCTTGGGACAAAGTAAAATGAGAGTGATAAAGAAGTTTATCGCGGTGCGAACATCATTCTGGGAGGCATTGGTCCTCCTGGTGGAGGAACCATATTTGGAGGTCTTGGCGGCATCATGTGATGTGGCATTGGCATGCCAGGTCTAGGTGGGCCTGGCATCATATGTGGTGGCATGGGCATTCCCGGTGGACCCATTCCAGGCATGCCTGGCGGAGGCATACCCGGTCTCATACCCATAGGAGGGGGGATAGCAACTCCTTGTCCCGGCATTGGTCCAGGTAATTTTCCGGCCTTAAATGCTGCGGTTGTAGCGTCAATAAGACTTTGGGCTTGTTCCTCCATCCATTTTTGATAGTAGAATTTCACGTTTTCTTTGTGTTTGCGACCCGCACAGTGGGTTTTTCTGACTGATGGGGAGTCGTGTGTTAGGTAAGTGTCACAATAATCGCAGTAATACTTGGGCATTTTGCTTAAAAACTGCAAGAGTCTCAATGCCAAACGTTTACGTCAAACGCAATTCGGTGTTTTCTCAGCTTTGCTTATGTTTAGACTCAGCAAGGAACGCTCTACGCATGCGCAGCTGATTTTGAAAGGTTTTGTGCAGTTTGAAAATTTCCGACAAATTGTGAAATGTGAAATTGTAAACAAAAAGCCGAAAAATCTAGAAAAAGGCAAAGTTTGATAGTTTTACAGGAAACGAGTAAAGTGACAGAAGTTTCGAAAATGCCGAATTGGTATTGGGAAAAGAAGGAACTAAGGACCACTCCTTCACAGGAGAAGGGCTTAGATTTTGACACGGAAACCAGATATCGGCGCGAAGGCGTCAGGTAAGCCAAATTCTGCAAATTCTTCTTTTTCTTGCTTTCGACGGTTGGAAACACATACTCCTAATTTTGGTTTCAGGTTTCTTATGGAGCTTGGCAAGGCTCTGAATTTAAGCCACACAACTATGGCAACTGCGGCAGTCTATTATCACCGGTTCTATATGTTTCATGCATTTCAAGATTTTCCAAGATATGTTGTCTCAACCTGCACCCTTTTTCTTGCCGGCAAAGCTGAAGAAACACCAAAGAAGTGTCGTGACATTATCCGTGTAGTGCGACAGTTAACCAATGATCGACAGTTCGCCACCTTTGGTAACGATCCAAGAGAAGAAATAATGGTGTTGGAGCGTGTACTGCTTCAAACCATCAAGTTTGATTTGCAAGTTGACCACCCATACGAGTCAATTATCAAGTTTGCCAAAAGTCTCAAAGGAGATCAAAACAAGCTTCAAAAAATGGTGCAGATGTCATGGACCTTTGTCAACGATAGTTTGTGCACAACTCTATGTCTGCAATGGGAACCCGAAATAGTAGCTATAGCAGTGATGTATCTGGCAGTCAAACTGTCAAAGTTTGAGGTGAAAGATTGGATCAATCGTTCTTCCAAACAAGTTCATTGGTGGGATCAATACGCAGAGGACTTGGAAATACCCGATTTGGAAGAAATCTGTCACCAGGTTCTAGATTTGTATGCTCAGCCAGTGACAGCGGCAAAGGATGCGGCAGTAACTCCACCACCAGGAGCTGCGCCAAAACCAACACCGGCACTAAAGCCCAAACCTAGTAGGCCAGCTCATCCGGCCAGAGAAAAACCACCACAACCCCAAGCTCGTCCAAAATCACGGCCTCATACTCCACCCCCTCCACAACCAAATCAAGCCCCTCCTCAACCACCCGGACCTCCGCCATCTGCACCACCTGCTCCCCCGCCAGCTCCAGGCTATGTCAGACCTCCAATGCCAGGAAATTATCCACCTCCCCCAGTAGCACATCCTCCTGCTGGATACCCGATGGGCTATCCACCTCAGGCCTACCCAGCTGTACCTCCTGGCGCTCCCCCACCCGGTATGCCACCATACCCTCCAAATCAATATGCTTATCCCCCACTACACCAAGGTCCTCCAGGACCTCCAGGTCCCCCACCACCTCATGCTTCTTCTAGAAGCTATCATAGAAGTCACTCAGGATATTGATGCTTTTAATCTTCACTCATGATGTACATAAGATTATTTTTCAGTTTTTTGGAAATATAGCCACGATTTTTTTGTGATGAATGTCTTCTTCCATTGTTTTGATCATGTACCTTGCCACATCTGATCGTTTAATCATTCCGCCCATTCCTTCAATGTAAAAAGCATCTTCTTTAGCATGGAAGTCGCAATCAGTAGGTTTGCCTTTGGATAGTCCACTCGGCAAAATTACCGAATAGTCGATCTCATCCTGCTTTTCCAGAAATTCTTCGGCTTTTCTCATGTTGTCTAGCAAGGGTCCAATAAAGTAAAAAAGAACCCATCTGAGGAAGAAGGAAGCTTTGGCTCTTGATTCCGGGTCTGTATACCAAGAATGCATGAAAATGCAACGCTTGGAGCCATTTTCATTACTCGAGAGAGCTTTGGAAATGGCTTTGGCGACATCCTCATATCCTCTAGAATGCAAGATGGTTTTAAAAGATAGGAGATTATTTTTTATGGAGAACTTTTCTTACGTGTAGCTGCCTTTTCCAAATCCCAATGTCGACATAACCACATCCACATCTTTCAAAGGCTCTTTTAGCTCTTCAGCATCAAAAATGTTGGACACTTTGACAATGTGTAGATTCTTGTGCTCGGTTATCTGTTGCTCACTGGCGAGGATATTTCGAAGCTTCTCTTCATTTCGGACAAGTGCTTTGACAATGTGGCCTTTTTTCAATGCCTGGGCCACTAAATGGTGTCCTGTTTGTCCAGTAGCTCCCAAGACGGCTAAAGTCTTCATTTTTGAACAGTGTACTCACTACCAATGACAACTTCAAACTGTTTGATTTTGAGTCAGAATAATCAAACACTGCACTGTATGTACTTACATGCGGTCTAAGTCAACGAATGAGGCAGTGTGAGACAGCTAGAACCTAGGCTAGGTAGATTGTGCAGGTGACTCGGTTAGATAACTGATAAGGCCTGCAAAACTTGCCTAATATTCTCGTGTGTCTTCATTTTTACAAAACCACACGAGCATAGCCTGACAGCATGATTAAATAATTTGATTTCTCATATATTCTGTGATTTTAATTTCCTAGATAAGTACCCTAAATGTCAAGTTTGAATTTTACCGCGTTTTTTCTGCCTAGGTATATTTTGATTCTCAGTTTTGGTTATGAACTTTTGAAAAAATAATGGAACATCACAGAAAAGATACGAAACCATTTCAAACTAGAGTTGAAGAAACGGTTAAGAAATTGGAAGCCTTGCACAAGCCGAGAAATCATTTAACAATGAGGATAATTTGCAAATTCTTTTTCCTATTTGCCATTTGCATTTCTGTATGCATTGCAGTGGTGCTTATTTTGCTTTACCTGTGGTACTGCTTTGTGAGCTGGTATCCTGACATCAAATTACTCATGCTTGAACCATGTAGAGATTGCAAGACACAGTTTGATACGGCTGTAGATTGCCTCCTTTCATTATCGAAGGACATTTTGAGTTTCTGTATTTTGGCTGTCTTCAAGTGTAGCCCATATTTGATAATTGTCGCTATTTTTGTCACATTAGTGAAGATGAATAAAAATTGAAAAACTTTTGAATTTACCGCGCTTCTGGCAGAAGCCTTCTGTCAATTTTGAGTCTCAACAGTCTCAGTTTTTCCGTCAAATGCGTCAAAAACATTTTTCTGAAAAATAACAAGAAATGAAGGGCCACAGATACAAAATTGAAATAAAACCGTTTCAAAAGAGAGTTGAAGATATGGTCAAGGATTTAGAAGCCTTATTCAAGCAAGAAGAATCTTTGACAACAAAAGAAATCCTTTTTTGTGGCGTCATGTGTATTGTCATTGGCCTCATCGTGTTCTACGCCTGGTTCTCGTTTCTGGATTGGTACTCTGAAACTCAACTTCAACATTGCTGTTGTGCTTGTGGTGGCCAATGCTACCAACGCTTCCAACAAAAGTCCTATAGAGCTGCCTTCGGAATGGTTCTCTCCGAGCTTAGCAAAGGATTCGTCAATATTTTGTGGACTCTAATCAAATTCTATCCATGCTACGTATCTGGAAATGACTGCGCTCCATACCTCTACAAAAGCAGAACAATTACATTTTTCTTGACATTTTTCCTTTTGATCCCTATTGTGGCCTAAAATTACTCTATGTTTGCATGTATTTTTGAATAAATTGACTATTCATTGAGCCTTGAGAACACTTTTTGACTGAGCTCTACTGATCAGTAAAGACTTTTAAAAATGACTCAGTTTTGATTTTTGAATTTTCCGCTCTTCTGCCAATATTTTTAGTCTCATTTTCCGTAAAATGCGTCAAAAACAGTTTTCCAGAAGAACTAAATAGCTTAACAAGAAATGAAAAGGCACAGAATCTCAACTAAACCGTTTCAAAAGCGAGTTGAAGATATGGTCAAGAATTTAGAAGCCTCGTTTAAGCAAGAAGACTCTTTGACAAGAAAAGAAATCATATGTTATGTCGTCTTCTGTATTGGCATTGGCATTGGTCTCAATCTCAATCTCATTATGATCTACGTCGGGTACCCCTTGGACCTTTGTGGATTGACTCCCCTCGGAAATGCTCTCTACGAATTTTGCAAAGGATTCGTCCAAGGATTCGTACAAGGATTCGTCCAAGTATCCGTCTACATTTTATATTTTGTAATCCCTATACATGTCATCCATGTGGAAATGACTGCGCTCATGTACAAAAACGGAACAATTGCATTTTACTTGACGTTTTTCCTTTTGATACCTATTGTGACGTAAAATTACTCTATCTTTTTGAATAAATTGACTATTCATTGTATTTGTTGGGGATACTTTTTGACTGAACTAAGTCTAAAGCGTCTAAAGCGTCAAGAGCTAAGTTACTTGCCGCTGAGAAATCTCAAAACGGTAATCAAACTTTTGAACCTCTTGAACACCATGAAATACCAAAATATAGCAATAGCAGACAAACAATTTCAATATAGAATGGAAGCGATTACCAAGGATTTAGAAGCTTTGTTCAAGAAGAAGGAAGAAAGAAGGGGAATACCAAAGAAACCTATCACAATGACCCAAGTGATGGTTGGTGGCTACATCATTTTCCATGTTATTTTCGGTTTCTTCTTTGCTTGGGACCTTTTTTTAGACGCTTACCCTGTCACTCATTTATATGAATCTTGGAACGTCGAAATACGCTGCATTCGTCACCTTCGTAACCAAGAATTAATGGACCTTTAATGCAATTGATGTGATCTTTTAAGTTTTTTTAGAAAATAAAATGACCATCTATTGAAGATGCTACGTACCTAATGAAAGTCTTGAATGTTACTAAGGCTAAGATAAGATAAAGTGATTCAAGATGTCCGTCATTGTCTTACTTTTTTACGCCGCAACTTTTTTGCCTTCAATCTTGGGTTCATGCTTTGAACCTGGGCTTTTGTACGCGGTAAATTCTGTTACTTTTATTCGTATTAGGCAGCAACTAATCTTTTACTCATTTTAGGGCCCAACTCTGCATGAGCCTCACTCAATCAAAACCACCAGCGCAGAAAATTGTCAAGGACTATGTCAGCAAGTGTTTGACTGCAATTACTTTACCTGGTATTCTGATGCAATGGGTTGGGATGAATACGACAACGACTGTGTTCTTTTTTCATCCGCTGAAGTCGTGTTGGTGCAAAAAGAATGTACTTCGGGACCTAAGTATTGCAATGATGAGAATGAGGAATTGACTGAGGAATCTTCTGATGTACTTGCAAAAAGAAGGTATTTCTGGGCCCAACCTAAATCTTGTTGCGAAAAGTTTGATATCGAGACTATCGGTGGTGGAAATTTTTATCAGGAAGAAAGACTGGGAAGTTTCCAAAAGATAGGAAACTCTGTAGATGGTCGCAATGTCTACAAGCAGCAAAATGGAGATAACTACATGTATTACGTTGCCAATGCTGGCCATTGGATGATTGGCAAGGAAATTGGAAAAGATTTGGGAGGAGTTTTAAACACCGCTGATGGTTTTTGTCCCGAAGAACTCAATGTCCTTTGGAAGTACTGGAATGATTTCCGCGATGTAATTAAGACTAAATTGCTAGTTGACTCTACTATGTAAAACAGTTTTATCTCATTCAAGGAATGGGTAGAGGATTCTAATATGGAGGTTTCGTGTAATGGAGATGATCCTGATCCTCCAGGACCGGGAGGTTGTGCAAGTGGACCAGTCTGTGATTCATGCAACAATTGGGCTTCTGTCGATGGCGTCAAGTATTGCTGCGCTCAAAATTGTGATTATGGATACGTCAGTGTATCCTCGTCAAATGGTGTAGTCACTTGCGATTGCTATCAAAAATGATTTGGACATTGACCTTCATTGAAAAATAAAGATCATTTTAGTAAGGAAAAAGTAGTTCATCCAGTTTTTCTATCTTGCTCGTCAGTTTAGTCCAACATGAACGTTTTAGAGGTAAAGTTATCAAACCTTCTGTTGCATTCATATCTTCATGTCAACAATTCTTTCAGAAATTTGCTCTTTTGGTATACTTTGTAGCCCTGGTTTTTGCAATGGTCCAGGCACAAGGAGGAAAGCCTATCGGTGGATGAGTGAGATCAATATTCAATTTCAATGCTCAAATTTCTATTTAAACGAGAATTTTTAAATTTACAGCATTTGATTGAAGGCGATGAAAAATGCGAAAATCACTGAAAAGCTTCAATCAACTTTACATTTTATGAAGTCCATATGTGAAAACGTAATGTACATATGGGTCTGATGTATGTAAAAGAACCTGGAATAAAGTACTAATCCCTAATAATCGTACAGGTGTTATTTTTTCAATTTCAACTCTGCTTTTCGAATAGAATGAACGTTTATAAGGTAAGCCAACTTTTTCTCCTCGTAGTAACACTTAGGAAGATTGACAGAGAGACTCTTTTACAGAAAGTTTTCTTGCTGATGCACTTGGTGCTTATATCCTTTGCACTGTTCCTAGCCAAAGAAGGCAAAAAGCGGGGAGCAAGACTTTCGTGTTAGACTCCCCCTTAGCGACTTCGCAAATGCAATTGCAAAAGAAGAAGAATGGTAATTTATGACTGAAATGGATTCTATTCAACTACATAATCAACTGGATTTGTATATAAGAAACAATAAAGTCTTCTAGCAGTAGCGCAAGCAATTTAAGGCCATTCACTCTCGACTTTTGAGTAAAATGCAGATTTGCTTACGCATTATTATTGTGTAGATACAATAATTACTTTTAGTAGGGTGGGAGAAAGTGGACACAAGCTCACAGATAAAGTCCAAATTTTTGCTACTACAGAACGCACGTCACATCATTTCAATATCAATCTTCATATTTCAAGATTCTTTGGCTACTTTTGAACTTGGTTCGCCATTGGCTTCTGAGTTATTAGTCACTGGTCTCTTGCGAGGCTTGGGACCAAATTTGCTGCTAACGGGTAAAGGTTCCATTTGGAGTACTTGATGAATCTGGCGGAATGCAATCAATCTAAGAATGTTTTGAGCATCGGAGGTCACATCCTCACGTTCTTGAGGACTCATATTTTCTAATACATCTAAAGCCTCTTTTTCACATGGGTCCAATAATCCGGGCGATAACGGCAGAATGCATCCCGCCGAAATGGCCTCGAAAACGCGTCTAATGGCATCGCCCGGACTAAGGGGCAGACCTACTGAGGCCAAACTTTTTTCTACGATGAGTTCCAAAGCAAAGGGACGTAAAGGCTGCCATTGAGGCTTCCATGACTGGAGGTCACGGAGGATTCGTAATATAATCACAGAGGACTGAAGGCCAGCCGCACGGGCGGTAAACCATTTGGCACGCCGAATGTCTGCTAGGTATTGCAGACATTTACTTTTGCTTAAAGCATGTTCTGGTAAGTTAACTTCGTCATTGGTGGCCTCGTTTGACCTCACAGAGGCTGAGGTCAAACCAACATGAACATTAATGGATGACGTTTTGACTTGGATCCTGGCATGTTCCTTGTTAGATGAGACTTGATACGAGTCAGAAAGATGAGATTGGAGGTTAGAGGCCACAGCCTCTAAAAGAGATTCTGTGGGAATGTCTGAGGCCAAAAGGACGAGGTTGACAATTTGATCACTTCTTAGAAGAAGGCCTTTGGCTAGTGGTCCCACTCGCATGACTCCTTTGAGTTTGATGTCCCCTTCTGATCCCGATGCGAGGCCGTCGCTAACTACCTTCAATCCTTTTTCTACCACAGACACTTGCTTCTGAATTGAGGCTAACTGTTCTTCGGTGGGATAAATTAGGCCATGTTTGGCTATAACGTGCCTGTCATCACTTGAATCAGGCCTGCGCATCATCATTGGTGGAGGCTGTTGTGGGGGAGGCTGTGGACCTATGCTTCCCCACATCAGACTCTTTTCTTCCTCTTCCATCATTCTACAAAAAAAGAAAATATTTCAATCTAAGAATTTTCAAAAGTTGGAAAAATGAAAAACTCACCGAAATTCTTCCTCGCGTCTCCGCCAAAAATCCTCTTTGGCCATGGATCTTTTCGCTCTCTCTTCTGCCAACCTTCTTTGCTTTAACGATGGTTTTAGATCCACCACTAAGTCCGGATTGACTTTCTTTTTATACTGCAGTCGATGTCGTCGACCTTTCATGTGCATTTCTTTGGCATTGGGATCATTGAATTTGCACTCACATAGCTTACACCTAAAGCTAATAACTTTGCCTTCTTCGTTCTTGACTTCTTCGATGTAGTCGAAACCCACAGGTTGCACCACCTTTTCATCCGGCAAAAGAGGAATGGTGACGGCTTGTTCTTGGCCATTGGTATGATTAGCTTTATTTGTAGCTTTATCATTGTTGGCATTTTTCATGCTCACAATATTGATTTTGGGTCCAACGTTGTTTTTCTTGTTGGAATTATTGTCATCGTTGGCTTTATTTGCAGTGACAATGACTGGGTCAACAGAAGGTATTGGTTTGCCTGCAAATGGAAATACTCATTTTAACAAATGGCCTTTGAGCCCAAATGATAAAAACTTACCGAGTCGGGTATGCAGTTTGATAACCTTTTGATGTTTTGCACCGCGAATGTGTGCAGCGTAAGCATCAGATCCTGTGCAAGTCACATCGCAAAGCTCACATCGTAGAGCGTTTCCCACCTTTGGCGTGGCTGTGTTCACCACGGAGGGCGTGGCCATGGCAGCCTTTTTCTTATGTTTTTGGCCCTCTAAATGTTCTTTGTAGGTTTGAGGGCCTGCGCAAGAAATCTTGCAGACTTCGCAGTAGTGCAACTGTTGTGGCTTTGGTGGAGGCTTAGGAGGCTTGAGTGGTCTGACGGCTTGAGGAGGTCCTCGTTGCGAGGCTGCTGCCTGCCAGGTGGTAGTACTATTAGGCGCCACGACAGCGGAGGCCGAGGCTGCCGGCAACCCATACATAGGTGACTTGATGGATGAGGGGGCTGAGTAACTGTACGAAGAGGATGGAGGTTGGCCATAGGTGTAGCTGACTCTCATGACGTTTTGAGGCCGTGACATCGGCAGAGGAGGCTGGTTGTACTGGGTTGTACTGGGTGCACTGAAGGTGGGCCGAGCTTGAAATTGTGCATCGGCAAGATTGGCATAGGTCACAGCAGTTACAACAGAACTGACGGGAGGCCCTTGGGCAAAATACGAAGTCTTCGTATTGGCATCGTAGACTTGGACAGGAGCAGCAGCGGCCGCAACGGGGGTAGCAGGGGGAGGATACGGATGGTACGTCGAGGTTGGATAAACCGAGGTCACAGTGGCCACAGGCGTGGCCGAGACAGTGGGCGGAGCCATTACGTAGGTGGCGGCATTGACGGAGGCTGGATGCTGATAGGCAGTCAGCCCGATAACAGCTGCGGGACCCGGACGGAATTGAGGACCCTGTGGAGGCTGTTGGGCCGGACCTGCGGCTTGAGATTGAGCCACAAATTGCGAGGCGGCCACAGCCGGGACGGGAGCCGGGAGTGGAGGCTGGGCAGCAACGGCGACACTGGGCGTAACGGCCACGCCTGCAGCCGCGGCTGCGGCTGTCGGATAGGCCGAGGGTGGTGGCACTGCAGGCCCAGCATTGTACCCTGCGGTGGGGGTGGCTTGGCTGTAGCCGAAGAAGTTGTTGGCAGCCATTTTACTTTTGATCCATTTTTGATTCAGAAGTCAATTCTGTCGATTAATGCACTTTTTTGAGGCTGTCGGTCTTTCGGCCTCGACTTTTGGTTTCAGATCACGGTAAGTCAAGCTGAAAACACTTGGAAACAGCCTTAGATTTGGCGAAAAGCTGGCATTTGCCTTACTTTTTGTGTTCGTAGTCTGTTTTCTTCTGATTGACAGAGGCAAAAATCGATTTTAGGTTAAGTCAATCGCGGTTTAACGGAAGATTTGACAAAATGAGTCACGCAACCTTTACAAATCATTGCATCTTTTATTTTCACATATAAATCACACACACAAGACATATTTCGTTTAAAATTATACATGATAATGTAGTATTTTGCAAAATGATAAGAGAATAATAATTACGTTTTACAAAATGGAAAACCGAAAACCAAAAATTTGCAAATGTATTCTTGTACTTTAAAAAGAAAATTAAAGAGGGAGAGAAAATAATTTTACTATCACAGTTTCGCGACAATTTTAGGGAAAAATTGCCAAAATACAGGATTAACATTTACTTTCAATTTTGCAAAACTTTTTTTTCATTACTAGCTGCCATAATGAAACACATTTTGTATCATAGCAAAATTCAATTTAGAAAAAAAAGAGATTTGGATATTTGCTAATGATGTATCAATTATTACCAAAAGTGTTCATAGCAATTTCTGTTAGGTAGATTCTAATAAGAAAGAAACTTTGGTATAAAATCCTTTCCTTCAACAATTGTTTTAAGGAGCATTTGCAGAAATCGTCGCCAAAATTTCTTCGGGATCTAGCAGTTTGAATGCCGAAAATGGGCACTGTGGGTAAGCCGAAGAGCATTCGCCTTGATGTTCTCCGTACATTCTGGCACTGATGTACTCGTATAGTCTATCCGTATTGCTTAGACCATAATCCAACCTGTGTATGAAAAAAATTAGGGTTAGGAAATCAAAACCAAGATCACGCTCCATTTAGCTCAACTGTTTTTTTTTCCTGCTTGCAATAATCCAATTTAGTTTTAGCTATTAACTATAAGTATTAAATCGGAGTTTCCCAGACTTTCACCCTGACACTTAACAAAGGTCGAAAACTTACAGAAAGAGGGTTTCGAAGGCTCTGCCCAGAAGGCCATTGTAAGGTAATCCTTTAGATTCCGCCAATTCGCAAATTGTCCGCAGTACGCATGCTTTTCCATTGATACCAAACCTAAAAGAAAATGGAAAATTGACTTGATCTTGAACATTCGTCGCATCGCTCTTACTTGTTGAGCAAATCCTCGATCATTTCAAAGACAGCAGAATGTTCATCTTCGATTTTTCTGCCGGTATACACAAGATTGGCAGTGGAATTTGGCAAGTTGTATGTGAAAGGAACGGTAATGTCGAAAGTAGTACCTGCGGAAACATGGATAATCATAAGTTTGACACTTTTACTAAATTGGTTTGGTGCATGCATCATTGCAATTACTCTAAAGGAAAAAGGAAAGTTGTTGTGCCTTGTCACCGTAAAAGTTTGAATAAAGAGCAGAAGTTTAGTAGAATAGGCTTGCCAAGTGAAGTTCTTCAGCGATCCAGTCTCTACATCGTTGATTGGCCTCTTTTGTCAACGTTCCGTGTCATTATCTAGTCATAATTTCATCAAAGCTCTCATCCAAGATGAAACGGACCTGTGATCAAGTGAGTAGCAAAATTCACGTGGCTCTACATCCGCGTAAAAGATTTTTTTTCGAGCCAAAAATTTCACACTATAATACAGAAATTCCTAAAGTAAAATAAACTCGTTAAATTGCGGCGGTTTGCTGCTGTTTGGCTGATGATCCTGGCAATTTAACGTGTTTTTTTTCTAAGGTAAAATTGAAGATTTGTAACTCAATGAAGTTCATCTTAATTGAGTGGGCATTTTAAAAAAAGGTTGAATTACTCGTGGCACTTAATGCTGAAATGGGGATTGAGAGGCCCACATCAAATGTGAGATCACTCCCCGTGGGGAAAATGACGCTCCGTTTTTTTCTAGACTTGGGAATGTTGCTTTCATCCTCGATCCTGACATCGAGTGATGTTGCACTAGAGGCAGCTAACGAAGTAGGCCGATTGCCTGATTTGAATTGAAGTCCATAAGTGGATTGGAAAATGAATAGGGTCCATATGAGTTTTGCTAGAAACATCCTAGCCGTGTCTCTTTACACATAGATAAGAACTGGAAAGAAAGTTAAGCCTTTGAAAAAAGATTATGTACTTTGACAAAAGTACTTTTTATTGTCACGCAAAAATCGTGGAAACGATGAAGCAATCAAAGCTTTTGACGCACGAGAATTTGTGATATGACATATATTTTTGCAATTTGATTATGCACTAGGAAACCGCTAGAGATTAATCAAGTATTAAAATTGCCATGGTAACAGATTCAGTTGACCACCTAAAGTTTGGAAAATTCACCGAATGTCATAGCATCAGAGGCAAATAACGTTAATCTCTAAGCAAGTGAGGAGTAGCACACGAGTGATTATGAATTCGGCGAATTTGCCAAATGCATTTGCATACCTAATCAAAATGTAAATGGTTCAGCAATTATTAGATGAATGTCATATTAGTCTAGGTAAATAAGTCATATTTGTCATTTTACATGCGTTTTTCTAAATGGGAGAGGCTTACAAGGTGAATTTTCGAATTGGCAAAAAGGAATAGGGACGCTGACAGTGATGATAGAGTCTACACGAGCCGTGGTATCGGGAAACCAATTGTAAAAGACTCGACTGACATCACTGCTTTTGGGTGCAGGTGGAATCACTGGGATATCATAATGGGAATGGCTATGATGATGGATTTGCTTGGGTTCTGAGTTAGTAGTGGTCGTACTATTGGTATTGTTAAATTCTTGTGTTGGGTAATGGTAGTGTTGGTAAGAAGTGTCCATTACAGACAATTTAGGCGCTTTTAAGTCATTAGAAATTCGCTCAATGAATGGACCTATGTCTGCGCGCTTTATGACAACTTTTTTCATTAGTTTCTGATTTCCAGCTGGGTGTTGGGAGGTCATGGTGCCTGCCTGGGAAAAAGCCATGGGTGCCATGATATTGGAGGTTAGGAGGAGCCAGGATAGTAACAAAGTTGTTGTAGTTGTCACCATGGCTGAATAATCTAGGGAAAGTGACATGATGGATAAGCTTAAAAGCTACTACAAAAATTAGATCAAGTTTCCATTTGGCAACACTAGACTCTATTCATGCAGAACTCTTCTCTAAGATCATTCCCGAGTAATGTAACGTGGATGCGCTTGAATGTGTGTCTCCAAGGAACAATATTGTCATCTTCATGATTGAAGCAAGATAATATTATTGCATAATCAGTTGGTCAATTTACGAACAAACGTTGAATTCTAGCCTTTAAATATTGGGTGCATTTCGAAAATACAAAATTCTCGTGAAAAGAAGAAAGTTAGATGTCCGACGATTCCTTTTCACGAACAAAACAACTAAAATCTTTTTTAAAAACAGTCTAGATTGTTACGTGTTAGATAATTTTAAAACCATTTGATTGTGCAATTTTGAATGCTGAAATCAAAGAGTTGAAATATTTGACGGCCTGATGGATGTGTGTATCTTACCAAAAATATTCGATGAGACGTCATAAACCGAATTTTTTGTTCTTCACCATCAAAATTAGGTCAAACGAAAAGTGAATCCTTCAGAATTATTGATGCAAACTGTACAATAACGGAGATGCTACTGGAAAAAATTACTACAAGACCAAATCAGCCGAGGAGAACAACATTGGCCTACTCATCATTAACACTTCATTGTGTGCAAGACGCTCTGCCGCCGTCGCCGCACCACAGCAAATTGCAAGGAAGGCGGCGGTTGCCATTGCGCCCTAATTAATCCTAATTCGACACCTATTTGCCGATACACAAATTATTAGAAAAAATGTACTTTCTTTGAACTGATTTAGTATTGCTGCAAATGAATAACGAGACACCATTCATCAAAATAAATGTTGCGTGTCTTTTCTTCGGTTTTTTTTAAAGATTTTCTGGATTCAATATTTTCTTTGTAGAGAAATCATTTGTCTTACCTTCAATGAAATTAGATTTAAGTTGGTTGTTATCTCTGAAGTGAACTGATATGAACTGATACTCTAGCCTGCTAGTGACACTGATTTTAAACGTGAATTTCGCCGGAGGCACGCTACCGTTGGTTGACACTTGACATGCGTCAGAGGCTCTGCAATACATGTACTTCAATGCTTTAGTGCGGGGCGATTTTTTGCGCTTCTTTTGAAAAGTACGATGTACAAACTGCAGCTTTGCATTTTCTGATAAAAACAAGGGATTTTGCGTTGCTTTCTAGTTGTAATAAATAATTAGTATTTCACTCATTAGTGTCCGGTCAAGCTCAAGAGTCAAGGTGATCCAAGAAAGGCTATAAATCAAAACACGTCCTTTTGAATTAATCATTGCTTTTCTTTTCATGTTGCCATCGTAGTTCTTTTTAGAAAGGCTAACAATGAGGTTGCTACTTGCAATCATTTGCTTCTTTGTTCCTTACATTCTAGCTTTGCAAGACGATACTTTTATCAACGGATACTATTACCAGGATACCATCAATGCAATGGAAGATCCTGAGAAAGTTCCCAATTTGTAAGACAAATCTTCATGAAGAAATTGAATTGAATGACTAAAAGTTTCTTTGTAGAGCGTCGTATTCATGCTCATCTTTATGCATGAATCACAGTACTTGTGGAGGATTCACCGTTCAAAGTACCATTGGTTGCCTCTACTTGGAAGACACAGACATTGCCAAATTAGTCAAATCCTCGAAAAGCGGCACTAAAAGTAGAGAAGTGTGGGTGAAAGAATCAAAATTGAATGGTAATTGTGATGACACTTTGCTTCTCATAGTTAATCAATCATTTTCATAAAGAATCGTGGGGGAAATAATCCTTATTTTCTCTAGGGTTAACTCCACATTTGCTGGTGATTGGAGGATCAGGCAAATTGCAAGACATCAGTCTAGATTCCCAAGCTTCACCACCGATTGAGTATGGCATTGATGTACCCACAAATGGACTACAACAAGGACCGTTTGTCACCTATCACGACTTATCAATCTTAATGGTAAAACCAGGGACCAAAGATTTCCTTTCGTGGAACTTTGACGATCGAACACCAACGATTGAGTCTGGAATCAATGTGCCTGAAATCATGACTCGTTCAGCTAGTACATCGCAAAATGGGCGGATTTTCTTTATGAGACACACCAAGAGTTACACTATTGTGAATAATCAATTGAAAGAACTGCGGGATTTCGGTTATAAAATGTCCCAAGGATGCGCAGCTTTTGTACCAGGAGACGATGACACAGTTTATTTGATTGGCGGAGACGATGAACATTCCAACACATTGAAAAAGTTTGTCTACAAGTATCAATTCAGTGCTAATGATTACACTGATTTGCAAAAAGACATACCTGTCAATGGGGGAATCATGTCACACACTTGTGTTGGTGTTGAAGGATCAAATGGAGAAAAGGTTGTGTTGGTGATTGGTGGCAAAGCTGGACCGAATAGGGACTCCACCGAAGGGTCTTTGGACACTGTCCGAATCTTTAACGTTGAGACCAACCAATGGGGGTTATGGCCAACCTATCCATTGCCTTCGACTTTTCATCGTGCGATTTTCGCCAATGGACACATTTATTCTGCGGCTGGATTAGATTCGGAGGACAAGTACATCAAGAAGATTTTCAAAATGTTGCCTTCCTCAGATGGGTCTTGGGAGGATTTTGCGGATTTGGATGAAGATATGGAACAACCGTACTTGATTATGTATAACAACTGAATCATTTTCCTTTATGATGTCTAAATAGAAATTGGTACAATATTATGCTTGCTGCACAGGCAACATTTAAACTTTCAATTTGATTGCTTAGGGGAATATTTAATTTTGCTCCTAAATGTTCATGTGCACATTTTTTAGCCATTGCACTCAGTCCATGTGTTTCACCGCCAAGTATAACTGCATTGCTTGAGGAAGATAAGGCCAAATTTTCCAAAGACACCATTGGTAAAGGTAGCTGAGCAAATTCCGACAGAATTTCCGGCTCCATATAACTCATATCTTCTCCATCATCTGTTTTCATCGATGAACATTTGGCTAAAAGGTCCCTTAACTTTTCTTGGTCTTGCTCGCCTAAGGGTCCAGAAGTGTTGTCTGCTAAGTATACTTGACAACTTGGGTTCAGTAGTTTGGGAACAAGTGACCAAGGAACACTATTAGCGATTGAAATTTTGAAATGTGCACCTGCACCTGCTCGAATAGCTTTGGGATTCCATGCATCGACGCATCCCTAGAAAAGATAAAGAAAAATTCAATTTGGCTTGGCGATGCAATAAAAAGTAAAATTGATGTGATATTTCTTTTGAAGTTTTTGGAAACTGAAATGTCAATAAATCAGTAGGTGAAGGAGGAAGGTGTGCATTATATGGCCTGTTTGTCAATGGAGCATAGCATAGACTTCTCTGTTGTCTCGATTTTGGCAGCAATATTCAGGATTTTTCTTAGTGAAAGTGGCGACAACATATCATTAGATTATGAAAAATCAATCTCACTTTCTTCTTCCTGCTGATCTGCCGATTCTTATTTCACGCATTCCTGCTTAGGATAACGATGGCCAATCGACCTATGGTAGGATAGTGACCTACTCTTTTTTTCTAAAAACACATGTGATGAAGACGGATCCACGCCCTCGCATTCATTTTTTAATAAGCTTGAAGTAAGACTTGAAGGTCTTGGAAAAATCTATTTTCACCAAGGTCCATTAGCCTTATTCTACTTGTCATAATCAAGGTTGCTTTTTCAATAAATTAGCAGAAATAGTGACAGTGATTGGGTGTCAGTCAGAGTCAGAATTATACTGCCTATAAAACCTTCATTACTTCTGAATCTAAGTTCTGTAATAAATATTCGTAGCACTTCCTAAACTGTACGACTTAGGGAACGGAAGGTGGACCCATGCCGTCGCTCGTTCAACGTTGCCGTCATCCCAAACAACTTTCAGTGATGTGACAATCTTTTCTGGCTAAAAGTGGCGCAATTTTGAGAAATATGCCTTACGAAACAGAATCCTACAAAAATGCAAGCATATCATTGAAAGATAGTAAATGGTACGCTTTAGAAGATTTTTATACGCTGTGCATCTCATTCGTCAAATGCAGAGAAAACTTGGAAGAGCATCTGGAAAAGATCCAAATTGAGAATTTCTACGACGTACAAACTCGCTTCAATGCCAACAATTCGTATGTCTGCACTACTTACGGACTTTGGAAAGGTCTTTTGACTATTGACAACCTTCACATTGATGAAAAGCTGCATGAAATACTAATGGCACTATACAACAGACAGGATATACTTGATAGAACTCTTTTTGAAGATCATTTCCAATTGCCATGGTCTGATGAAGAAAATAGCTGACAATTATCGTGGAATCTTTTGCCTTCGGTCAATGATACTGACGATATACTAATATGTAAACATTTTAAAGGCTTTCCATTTAGATGTGCAGGTATTTCTTGCACTGGACATTTGTACGATTCATACCTACTTTATCAAAACGATTTTATCTTTTACCACTACCTCAAAAATGCTGAAACCCCAACCCAAAGAAATGAAGCTAGAAAAGAAATTTTGAGGCTTGAAAGTCATTCTTACAAAGACCAAAGTCCAAACGGTAGTTTTATATGGGATCAATAAACATACGACTGACCTTTGTAGTGATTATTCTTTGACATCCAACTGCTGCACCGACTCGAATTAAGGCTCCAATATTGTCCGGTATTCTCACATTATCTAAGATCATTGTCAGTGGAATTGACGTTGGATTAATCTTGGCTTTCATTGATGACTCAATTTCTTCCAAGTCAAAAATAGCTGAAAATAAAATTGATTAAGAAAATAATACTTGCTGTGTTTCATGTCATCTTACCCATAATCCCTGGAGAAGTAGTGAGATCAGACCATGCTTGAACGTTTCTGTAAGGGATTTGAACCATATCCAAGCGATTTTCTAAGTCAAACGGTATTTCATCCAACAAATTCAATCGAGAAAATATAAAAGTTTTGGGATACAATCCGGAATTCATCGCATCCACAATCACTCTTTTGCCTTCGAGAAGAACCGTGTTACAATGAGGTTTTTTTGCAATTTCAATTTGTTTCTTGATTTTCCTAAACAATTTGAGTGTTAAATTAAATGTAATTAGAGATGTACTAAATCAAAGACTCACTTAAGTATTGGATTTGTCTTATCCCATCCTAGAATTTTTTCAAACTTTGGTAATTGATCTAATGTTAATCCTTCCGGAAGGTGATCATTCTTTAGATTATCATCCTTTACATATGGATGCATAAATTCTGTATTTTCAACGACACCATATTTTGATTCATTTTCTGCCAATATTTTGTCGATTTCATTGTTATCTGAATGTCTAGTGCTTGGGACAAACTTCTTCAGCGGTTGCCTAATGTGCCGGGTCCGGGTTGAGTGCTTTGATCTGGATTGTACAACCATGGCTTGAGATGACAATACCGGATAACAAATCGAATGCTCTAAAGTATTCCTTGTCAATGATGATAGTAATCGGAATCGGCTCATATTTCGAGTTTTGAGATTTGATCTTCAAGTTTTCAGTTTTCTAGGTTTTCTAAAAAAATACACAAGAATGTGTCTCAGTTTTGTTTGTAAATATGAAGTAAAACAAAAAGTTCTGAAATGAAATATGAAAAGCAAAAGGACTTATATTTTCAATTGGTATTGGACATCACTTTTTTTATAAAGCTTTCTTTGCACACAAAAAGGACAATTTATGATTTCAGAAAAGTGTAAGAATCATGAATCTAAATTACATTTCAATTCAATTTTTAATGGTTTTTATATTTTACTTGATGTATATTTTCAATTTCAAAAAACACAAAAAGATCGCGGTCAATTTTTCTCCTTTTTGAGTTTGACAGAACTTCCAAAATGAATGATTCTAAAAGAGGCCGGAAAGTGTACGGAACTCCTACAAGAGGAAGTAGAACCATGACAAGTACTGCCAAGAAACGTGTCCTCAATTCCACGTCCAATTCATCACGAGAAAATGTCATGCCTTCCGAATGGGATGCTTCGGCAATTGAACCTCCAGTAGCTGCAATTGGATCTGCCACTACAACCAAGAAGATTCCTCCTAACTTAGTCAACAAGACAAGTTTCAAGCCTAGGACAAGCATCAAAAGTAGGGGAGGCACACCCACTACAGTTCGGAGAGGACCACTTAAATCACTTCCTAATCAAGGACATTTGTCCAATTCATCAATGTCTTCAAACTCATTCTTGGAACCAGATGAGTCTCAAGTATTGTATGACGAATATCTGCTTTCAACTTTGATGATGGTCAACGTCAAGGAAAATGTCAAACATGCCAAGAAGCAGGCTAACAAAGAAGTTAGACAATTGTGGGCTTCAGTTGACTCGATGCGAACAGAATTGCTAGCCACTCAAAAGTCCAATTTGGAATTAAAAGCACTTTTGAAATACCAAGAAGAAGTGTTTGAGAGCAATGCTCAAATGAAACAAGTTATTAACGTAAGCAAATTTATTCCAAGCATTGAACCGATCTTCAAATTGTATCCTCCTTTTTAGGCAATGAAAACAGTCAAGATTGCTGCCAAAGAGATTTCCAATGCTCTTGAACACACCCAGCATGAGTTACCAGTTGAAGGAGCCAAAGTTGACGACATTGAGCCATTACTGTCCAAAAGGTCCCTGGCAAGCTTAGCCCAAAACGGCCAAGTAAATCAAGAAGCTAAAGAACAAGTGACATCACTATTGCAAGATCTCGTGACCAGTTTGAAGTTGTCCAAGGAAAGTGCTCAAGAGTGCCAAAACTCATTAGCTGACTTGAAAAGTGAGACCTTAAAAGAAACGTCCCGCCAACTAAGTCAAAACGCTGCTGGTACTACTGATATCCAAGATATTGCGGATTCTATGATAGTGCTTCCACCGGAGCCAAAACTAATTGAGTTCTAAGATTATTCTGGTATAAGATAGAGATAATATTGGATTTATTTGTTTTTACGACTTTTGTCTATACTTCTTTTTGAGTACGTTATTTGTAATAGCCAGGGCACCACCCTGTAAAAATCTTACAAAATTGTCCCCGACAAGAGGTCCCATTGCATAAATGCCACTCTGCTTCATGCTTTCATGGCTAAAGAGATCAATGTCCACCAAATTGTTGCGCGAAATGGACTCGTCGGCAATGATTCCCAACTCACGTCCTTGATCAGCCATAAAGTCTAAGTTAGGCGAGGCACCGATCAAGACTGCCAGGAGGGATACTTTGAGAGTTTCTAAACGTGAGCTGGTATCATTGTTGCCATGGAGAGTTACTTCGTGATTGGCAGAAATGCGAACCACGTGATGCTGAGGGTATGCCTGAAATTGAACGTTTCTTTAGGCATATTGTAAAGACTAAAATATACTTTTGCACTCATTCTTTTCTAGGTTAGTAGTCTTGAGATTTCGTCAAGTACCTTCAAGTTTTGATTGTGATCTCGTCTTGCTAAATTATGTGTGCTTGGAATTCTTCAAACTTCAAATTAGTACATACTTGCGTTTCACTTGCATCCTAATCACACTTGATAAACAAACAAAGGAAGTAAAGCTACCTTGTAACCAGGATGACTTTCTTTGCCAGCCATCATTCTGTGAATTCTGTGGTATTCTGGATAAATGGCTGCTGGTAAATTGTTAAAAATGAGTCTAGGATCTTCTGGACTTCGTCTAAAGACATGTAAAACCGATCGACCGCTTTCTAAAGCTGCAACTATTGCATCCGCGGCTGATAGACCTGCACCAACAATCATAATGGGGCCCTGAAAAGTGGAAAATTACTCGAAATGTAATTTAAAATCTTCTGAGGCAAATCTCACATGCGAATCCATCTTCTGCTCCATTCCCTTCAATGAATGGACCACATAATCAAGATTCTCTCCTTCGATGGCCAGTATATTAGGTTTATCATACGATCCTGTCGCCAAAACAACATTTTCTGCCAAATACTGAAAGCAGGATTTTTGTCCATTTGGCAATGTTTGTACTCCGGTGATTTCCCACAAATCCGGATTCTTACTCTGTTCAACACATCTCCTAAAAAAGAAAAATAACGTCAAATTGAATCGACAATTTTTCTTGAATTGTTGGGGAAAATCAAATCACACAAATCCTTAGTACTATGTACATCAAAACTAGTTTCTGTTAATCATTTATTGTATGTCATTTCTAAAAGGAATTGAGGCCTCATTTGACGTCAAGACACAGCTGGAAGCTTACATACTTTGTGAACCTTGTGAACGTTTTCCTTCAATTTATGTCCTTCATGACAAATCGTAATCAACCTTGACATTACAATGTATATAGTACTACTTTAGCTCAAACAATATTTCAGGGCCGCAAGACATGAAATCAATAGTGATGAATGAACCTTCATGAGGCCGGTAAATTGGGAATTCAATAAAGAAAGAAAGCTTACTAATGTACAAATAGTATAAATTGTGTATGCACCTGCTGATTGTGTTCCGCTTTGAGGCTCCCCAAGAATAAGAGCGTCCATATGCTCCAAAACTGCAAGCTAAACCTGCGCCTGCACTATTACTTGCCATCTTTTCAAACACGATAGGATTCCATGATAGATCATAGTTCTTCATCTCCAAACAATTTGTTGCATTGTTTTTGGATATCAAATCCAAGCAACATGTTGTATTGGCTCGTCTTCGGGCCTGTACTCGCATTAATTGCCCGATACGCGTTCCACTGGTGCAGAAATCATCCACTGTTTCTTCAGCAGTAGTCACAGCTTCATCATAGGACGCTGAGGTCACTTCTGAACAACAACTTGAACAGGAAGCAGTAGCTCCGCCAGTACAAGAAGAAAATTCCACGTCTTCGCAATCATCACATTCCTTTCCGTTCACCTTTTCGTTGTATAAATATTCTTGTTGAAATAAGGCATTGAATTCATCTTCTGAAGAGTCCTTGATATGTTTAGACTCTATATTGGACGGCCTCGGAACACAGCAATTAGCCACTCTTCGTACCGAGGTGACGAACGTATTTTCCAGAAAGTTTGATGACAAGGACATGTGTTGAACGTATTCCTTGTAGTAGGCTGCAACAGTGGACACGGACACTCGGTTGTCCACCAGGACATCTGGCCTCCAATCTTTCATTGTTAAGTCTGGAAGTTCCATCCACGTGCCCAGACTGACGGTGAGCAGATCACTGTCTGTCATCATCTATCAAAAGTAAAAAAAATGTTATTCAATAATGAGTGGTGGAAGTATTATAATACGTTATCATTCCAATGTAAGTGCATTAGTAATTTACTGTGTAGAGGAACAAAGGTAGCCTAATCAAATCAATGAAATTTGGATAGGATACCCTTGAAATTACTGTTTTAGAGCATCCATCCTCCTCGGATATCAACTGTAGATTAGGTATGATAAATACTAATCTTTGAAAAGCCAAAATGAATGTATCAGATCGCTTACCTTCCATGCTCCACCGGGTTGTCCTTTGCCAAGGACAACATGATTTACTTGAAGGTCATCTCTGAATTTCCACTCCAAATTGGAAGGTTGTTCAACTCCCAAATCTGCATCTGGATGTGCTAGCGCGTCAAATAGCACAGATACAGGATTGGTTGATCGGCCTTCCAGTCCCTGAACAATTGATTCAAACTTGAATAAGTACTCGAAAGTCGCTATATGGTAAAGTAACTCACATCAGATAGAAATTCTAAATCTTGAAGAACTAGAGGCTGCTCTATGTTTTCTGATAACCTCAAATGCAAGAAGTCGTCTGAACTGTTACCTCGGTAGTACGGAACATGGCCGGATAATAAATAGGATAAAGTGATGGCTGAAGGTCCGTTTCCTATTGAGGAAAATGCCATTGAGAAATATAGATGCAGAATTGCAAAAATGATGCAGACAAAGCAAATTTGTGACAAAGGGATTTGAAACTTACCGATGACAACAACATCCTTGAATTCTCCTTTGGCATTGGAACACACCAAGTTTTCGTTGGACATTGTGACCGTGTGACAAATCATTTATCTGAAAGATTTTAATTTCATCACTGTTTCACCAAAATAATGCACCGGCATGCACGAAAGCAAAGCGTGAAAAAACTGTTCCAGAAAGAAATTGCATAACTTTCTAATTTTCAAAAGCTTTCTAAACTTTCGAAAGTAGATTTTCTTTTTTTAAATTCTTTACCAGGTTTTGTAATAGCAACAATTGATGTAAGTGTCAGACGAGCAGCCGCTGCTCTCGCTTGTGCTGCATATTTGTCACTGATAAGTTGATCCTGAAGTTGGAAAATCAGGTTTTGTCACAACGAGGCCAATGTTCAGACTCATACTACTGTCATTGTCGGACGTCGGTTTTCATGCCCTTCAAAGTAAATAGAAACTAGAGAGGCAAGTAGAGAGTAGCCGATGAAAGGAAAGAAAGCGGTGCCAGACTGTTTTCTCATGAAAACAGTCCTTATTTTCCTTAATTTGCCAAGTAGAAAAACTGTATTAATTTTTCATGCATCTTTTTTAGAAAACAAAGATTTATATTTCAGAGCTGTTAATTACTTTGGATGACTCATAAAACCGCAGAAAATAATGTGTCACGATTACGATTGACAAAATCGATGATAACCTCATCCATGTTGTCGTAAGCTCTTGACGAGGCTTGCTTTTTGATGGCAGTTTTAATTTCATTCTTTTCGCCTCGGTTGGCACCTCGTGTACCTAATCTTCTGGTAGTAGACGACGATGCTGAAGGTGCACCATTGACAGTTGGAGCAATGTCTAGTGTCACCGAAGATTCAGTCATAATGTTTGAAAACATTTCTAAAAATTCAATATGGGTCACATGTCGCATAAATATGGGGTATGTAAAAGCATCCGAGACCTTGATTTTGTGGATAATCATGCTTACAAAATCCTCTTCTTGGGGATAACAATACTGCAAAAGCACCACCACATGTCCAATGGCAAGATCATTTTTGGCGATTGGTTGCAAAACACGTTCTTTCAAACTGTAGATTAGCACTCGTGTGGCATAGGAAATGATACTTTGCCGGTTGAAATCTAGGAAATGAACGTGTCTGAGCTTTGAGGTAGGCACTGTCAAAGTCTTGCCTTTACGACTCTCTTTAGGACTTTTACTGTTGTTGAGAGTTTCATTAGGTTCTTCACTGGGTTTACAGTTAGCCACAATGTTGAAGCATTGCCAAATTTGATCGACCATGGATTGATTATCACCCATTGCATAACAGAGCGACGCGGATTTAAGCAGATTTCTGCATTGGCCAACTGCTGTAGTTGGAGCTGGAAGATGTCTCAAAGTCTGCAAAGACTCCTTGAACCTTCCTTGATACAAGGCAATGTCCACAAAAAAGGGTAAAACTAAAGACTCAGGAGGTCTAACAACTGTCTGAAGTCGCTGTAACAATACTTGGTCAGCAGCGATGAGATCGTAGTACTTGACAGCGGAAAGAAAAGCTTCGACTAAACTTGGATCTCCATCATCTCCGTGTGTCACTGGGGGAAGTTTTCTTTCATCTTCTGTCGTTCTTCGACGCTTCATCAACGGCTCGTTTTCCAGGCCTTCGTGGGTTATAAAGGCCTCCACTAGTATAGCTCCATTGTTGCCTTCGCCCATGATCCCTTGTGCCAATGATGAATACTCGGCCAAAGATTTGAAAAGCATCAACGATGCCAAGTAGAAAATCTCTCCGGGAACATCTTCGTTGGGTTTGGCTTTGGCAGATCGTTGATGAAAGGCCAAAAGTTGATGATAGAGACCTATGTAGTCATCTTTGCCGTTCATGATCTCGGCAATGCTCCAACCCAATCGAAGGCCTATTTGATAGTAGAGCGCCACAATGTCTTTCCATGGAAGACTCTTGTCTTTGACATTGCTCATCAACGTAGCAAAAATGTACTCGAAAGTAAGGAGCAGCACATCATTCAGAGTATTGATGTCAAGTTGCAGGTTTGTCATTGGCATGATTAACGGGGCTGCTTCTGTGATCAATAGGGTTAGCATTTCATCGACATTTGAATGTTTACGCACACGAGACTTAGAAATGTCAATCATAAAATTCAAAGTGTCGTGGCCCCCGTGTTTGAGTATCAAGTCTGGAAACTTTCTAAGAACCAAAAGTAATCTTTTGGCCTTTTCTACGGCATCTGAGCTTTGAAAGGCTGCACTTAATAAAAGCTCCCTTTGCGTACAGGAATCCAAAGCAGAGAAGATCTTTTTCAAAAAAGATTCTTCGTTCCTCGATTCTGAGGCTAAAAGTTCAACCATTTGGTCGATTTCTGCCCACAACTTGGCTGTTTCTGAAGTCCTTTTAGATCCGAATTCTTGAAATAACTTTGTGAAAGTCTTGGCCGCGGCTCTTTCGTTATTTCGTTCTTTTTCTCCATCGTAAATTTCATACTGCACTGTGAAAACATGCGGGTAAATTATTTTGGAGGTCACTAAAAATGCTTGTGCGTTGGCATTTGCTTCATGATCTTGGGAATCGCCTTTTTGTCTGGCTCTTTGGATCAAGTACAACTCCTCCTGGTCAGGCATAGTCGTAAAAAGTCAAGAAGGCTCAGGTTCAAGAAAAAAATCGCCGAAAATCAAAATTCACAATTGAAAACAATCATGGAAAATTGATCGAAAAAAGTACAATTCGAATGGGTAAATTGTTTTTGGGCAATATTTATGTATTATTTTATTTGACATTTAGGTTTCACATGTTTAGAATCCTTTAGAATAGAGGAACTCTTTAATTTCTTCTTGAAAGTCACCTTTGTACTTGACCATTTGCTGCAATTCAGACACTTGAGAAATAAATTCTTGCTTGTATCGCTGAAACAGAAAAGCATCTATATCTTTACGCAATTGATACAAATTGCCTTCCACTTTTTTGATATCTGTGTGCATTTCTTCTTCCCAGTCTCCGGCAATGGTTTTTAAATATACTGGCAGCAAGTGGCTATTTGCTCTGCACACATAATATTGGTATTTTTCAACTGCTGCTTCAGCTGATATCATGGGAGGTTGATATCCTGATGGATACCTATCAAGCTTAGGAATCGATGGTATCAACGTCTGCGGCAGTACTCGTTCCACAAACTTCCATTCTTCAGTTGAAGTGGAAAATTCTGTATCCTCAACTTTGGGAGAAAATTCTGAAAATCTTGCTTCTCCGAATTTGCTCACATATTCTTCAAAATGTTCTCTTTCATCAGCTAAGGTCTAAAAAGAGGAATATCAATATTCAATTAATTCAATTCAATTAATTAGCACATTCCATTAAATTACCTGTCCTATTCCCTGTTCTGCATCAAAAGTAAAGTTTTCTGATTCAACATTTTCCACAGGCTTATCGTAATCAGGGTCATTTATGTCTCGAGGATCTCGCATAGGAATTCCCTCTTTAGAGTACTTTGGTATCAGAGAATCTTCGAAGTATTCAGTTGGTGATTTTGAACTTAGATTTCGACTGATATTGAGTCGTTGATAGGAAACTAAACGATAGACTTGCCGCAACATTTTCACGATTTTTCTTTTTTTCTTCTTCTATAATTCTTGTTTGTAAACAAACCCGCTAAGGTTGCGTGTATCTCATGTAAAGTACCGTTTTTACGTAAAATTTCGTCCTCTATTTAGTCAAAACAAATGGCCACTGGAGGCCGAATCCCTTTAACTTTGAAGCAGTTTATGCTTAGACAAGAAGTATTGAAATTATACCGCACCTTTTTCCGCACTGTCAAACTTTTACCCAAAGATCAGCAAGAAGACGTGTCATATTGGATTCGCACTGACTTCAAAAATCACAAAAACATTGACGTGAATGACGAAGAAAGGATTAAAGCAATGATGTACCATGGACAGAAAATGTTGAATGAGTTGAAGAATAGTGCTGAATTTTCCAAAGCTTGAAACATAGTGACATAAAGTAGCAAAATGTTGATTACACGACAAGTTAGGCTATTATCTTTAGTCGGCAGCTCAAACAGATTCTGCAGCACCAACAAGACAAAGTCCAAAAAAGACATTCTTGACGTGCAGGCCAAGCTGTACGATACGCATGTGGCCACAACAGGACTCCAAAAGACTATATTAGGCGTTGGAAGTTCTCTCAGTGCTTTAAGTGATCCCTATCGAGCTGACATGGTGGCAGTGTCCGGAGAAGTCACTGGCAAAAATGCTTTGGATTACATGCTACATCGCATGAAAGCTTCACGAGAGGGTAGACAGATTTTAAAAGAAAGGCCGTCCATAAACACAAAAACAGTTGACTTAGACTATCTTAGAGATCTTCCAGATCACACGCTTGGTCACACTTATGTGTCATTTTTGGAAAAGTACCGAATTACTCCGGACTCACGAGATCCTGTGCGTTATGTAGATGACGAAGATTTGGCATACGTTATGAAGCGCTATCGAGAGTCTCACGATCTGGTGCATACTGTATTAAATATGCCCACAGACATGGTTGGAGAAGTAGTGGTCAAGTGGGTCGAAGGCCTGCAATATGGACTGCCGATGTGCATTGGTGGAGCTGTCATGGGACCAGCCCGTTTTAGTCGGAATTCCCAATTTGTGCGATTTCGACAGCTTAGACCCTGGGCAATTAGTGTTGGTCAAAATGCAAAATTCTTGCTCAACATTTACTACGAAGAGCGTTGGGAACAAGATATCGATGATTTGCGGGATGAATATAAGATTGAACCTTTGCCTTGAGGATTAATTTTTCCATCGAAATGTAATCTCTAGTCTTCTTTTTCAGCACCGATAAACATGCCCACCGAACAAAAGAGAAATGTCAATAAAGAAGATTCCAAGTCAGCCCAAAAGGCTAAGGAGGATGAGAAGTCTTTATTTGAAGTGATAACGTACGTGATAGCATTATTCCTCGTTTGTAGCTATGGAGGCTATTTATATGACAAGTCGGCATTTGAGCAATACCCCATGCTTCATCCCTTAGTAACCTTTTTTGAAAAAGTCGAACAATTTTCACCTTTCATGGAATTTCTTGAAGATGACAATTGGGCAACTGACGAAAAAACGCAAAGAGCAAGCACAAAAGTAAGTTCTTAACTTTTAAATAGCATTAAAGGATTGGCAAGAAAATTGAAAAATCCAAACTTTTTAATACTGATTTATTAGTTTTATCAATTTGCTCTTGCTCCTCTTGCTGTCAACCAATTATGATGACCTTCCAGGAAAGAATACTTACACAAGAACAATTGGAAAAGTACGATGGTTCTGAAGGTTCCAAAGGGATTTACATCGCAGTGCTAGGTCAAGTATTTGATGTCAGCAAAGCTCCAAATTTTTATGGTCCTAATGGAGGCTATGGTTTCTTTGCGGGCAAAGATGCTTCCAGGGCATACGTGACGGGCAATTTTGATGCAGAGGGACTCATCGATGACGTTTCTGGCTTGAGCTCATCTGATTACATTGGTCTTGATGAATGGATTTCCTTCTATCATACCGATTATAAATATGTTGGAAAACTGGCAGGTCGATATTTCAACCACGATGGTACACCTACTCAGGACTATCGAAATCTACAGCAATGGATGACAGAAGCCAAGGAAGACGCGTCACAGAAAGAAACACTCAAACAAATTTTTCCACCCTGCAATTCTGAGTGGAGTGCTGATAAAGGACAGAGAGTTTGGTGTACCAAAAAGTCTGGTGGTATCTCAAGGTATGTAATTCTCATTTACATGTTCCATCCATTGGTAGAGTATTACATTTATTTTTATAGACATTGGATTGGTGTGCCTCGAAGACTTTTTATGCCAGGCACACCTGAACGTTGTGCTTGTGTTAAAGACTCTGGCCATTCACTCTTCTATCCGGATGCTCCAACGGATGAAGCAGATAGAGGGGACTTGGACAATCCGCATTTAAAAGTCTACGAACAATGCTCAGATGAAAAAGCCACTTCCTGTCAAATGAGTACTGGCTCATAATCGTAGTTACCTCGAATTTTACCAAAACATTCCAACTTGATTTTTATACTCGTTTATTATTATTGTTACAGAATAAATATCACAGTTCTCTATTCTTCGGCAATGAAGGGCGAAAATGCAAACTTTCCAATGGTCCGTAGCACAAATACCAGTCCCATTAACAGTAAAATGAGACAAGTTACACTGAGTGCTATGACTTGAAATGCTCCAGTATCTTCATTCGGAGGACGAAATCTAGAGAGTAAGGCCGCCTGAAAGAGAAGCAATTAAAATACTTCTTTCATTTTAAAACTTCTCCAAAAGTTTCGACGTACCCATCCGCCTTGTTGGGCAATCCAAGTAGCTGCATCTCGTTCGATAACAAATCCCATGGTTTCAATGATACCATAGAGATACTCTGGATGTCCTTGCTGTACACAGTCAATGGCTAGTCCGCCAGCCACACAAAAAAGGGAAGCTATTTTTCCCCAGGTTACGTGATCAGTCTTAAGCAGATGACGCCCAATAGAGTTAAGGACAGTGCTTACGGATTTTTCATTAGCGATTGTAACGGCAACCTGAAGTACAAAAAATGAAAATAGATACAATATTTCTAAAATAAATGTTCTGCACTCACTTGTCTACATACACCCGTATACAGACTTGGATGCATCCGCTCCAATTCCAAACCAATGAGATGTAATTGAGCAAATACTTCGGTGATGCCTTGTAAAGAAGCTGGTCCACTGACAGTCTGTTGAAGACTCATCATTGACCTAAGTCTTTGCAACCCCAACCTCTTGTTGGCAATGCCGTTCCTTTTGAGTCTGACTCGAATGAACTGACTACATAGACTTTTACTTTGGTTGACAATGTCTTGAACACTAATTGTCCGCCAACCGATGGTAGTGCTCAATTTACGTGATACCGCGTCAGATACATTGGAGAATCTTCTGTATCGGCGGTTGGCAATTTCTAAATCAGAAATCAGTTCTTTGGACTCACTTAGCGAGGCAGGTAATTGTAATTGTTGATGCTGCCAAGAACTCCGATTTGAATTCAATGAAACAGCTGGAAATGACATTTTTCGATGTCGATAAAATCTGTGCATGCGTCCCCGATGATCAACATCTCCTGCAAAATTGGGACAAAAATGTGAGCAACGGAAGGGTAAAATGAATTGTAAGAATTACCTAGCTTTACGGGAGATTTTAACTGGGCAAGGGTATCCGTGGCTTCTTGATCATTTGCAGAATTATTAGCCTGATTTGTGGACTCCATGATGATGATTTGAAAAAGTGAAACTCTATTGCAACTTCATCAGCTCCTCGTCCTCCTCCTCCTTTACCAGCTGCTCAGACTTGGGCTCAGGTGCCAGGACTAGTTCAAGGTAGGACTGATGCAGTCATGCAGGTTAAAGCCGCGAGCGCGCTTTGCAGTACATAAAACTAGTACCTTTTCCTGATTTTCCTTCGAAAAATCATTAGGTTTCCGATGAATCATCCCAAATAGAAGTCAATGAATTGCGCGCTTGTGATAAGAGAGAACTATGTTTCAAATGAAATGTAATAAAACTCTTGTGCGTATATTTCACAGAAATTTTTCGATATGGAATAATGAATAGTTGTCTGCGAAAAAGAAAAATTGACCGTCGTTTAAAGTATTGACAAGGCAATCAATATCCGTCATTCTCGTCGATGTTGGCGTCGTCATCATCTTCTTGTGAGCTGCTGAATTGTCTTTGTAAATTCTTAGCCACTTCTAATTTATCACTCATCTCCATATCTTCTTTTTGTGCCAATTTCTTTAAAGTTACAAAGAGTCGTAGGTAATTCATTTTCATCACATCTTCTTCAGCCACTTCAGCGGCCACTTTGTCGTTGCTTTGTAGCACTTGTATCATTGCATGAGCCCGATCAATGGCTTGTGGTGGAAAATGAAGTCGAGTAGCTAAATGAACGCCATAATTGGCCAAAGTGGTCAATTCGTGGTGTCCACGAACCAGTTTGTGTGTGTGCACCAGGCCTCCTTCGTGGTCTTGCATATTTAGCTCAGTGACAAAACTATGATTAAGAACGCCCAAAGAGATTTCTTGCATTTTGGTCATCATGGAAAAATGAGTGGCTAAAAAAGTAAAGGCTGAAGTCTTTGCAAAGGCTTCACTGATTGCCCAACAAAGAGCTGCTCCCTCATCAGGACTTGTGCCACGTCCAAGCTCATCCATGATGACTATGGAGGTACTGCCAAGGCTGTTCAAGATGTATGCCGTCTCCTTCATTTCCATGGCAAAAGTGGACGAGTTGGACTCAATGGAGTCAGACATGCTAACTCGTGAAAAAATGCTATCGGCTAATCGGAAAACAGGTTGAGGATCATCGGCGGCAGGTATAAAGCATCCACATTGAGCCATGATTTGCAACAATACTATTTGCTTGAGATAAGTGCTCTTGCCTGACATGTTGGGTCCGGTCAGGACGTGAAAGTTTGCTTCTAGGGGCGTTGCTAGAACATCATTGCTTACGATGTCTCCTGGCATGTCCATATGGCTGAGAATGGGATGTTGGGATTCTTTGACACACATGATGTTGCAAAATCTCGGTCTTGCAAAGCCTGGATGTTGGGACACGTCTGCGAAGGAAGCCAACAAGTCCAGATGAGACACAGCATCGGTTAATTTGTACAACGCCCCGATACGACCACGTAAATCACAAATTAATTCTTGAATGATAACATTGCTCATCAGGCTAATCTCACGAAGTGCAGTTTGTGACTGCTGGTCTGCTCTAATCAAAGCTTCAGTCGTGAAAGTAATCATGGATTTGCACATCTTTGGATTGATAAATTCCTCTGGCAATTGCTTGATTTTGAAATTGCGACCTTTAATTTGCGTCAAGAAATTTTTTTGCACTTGCATATGGTATCCACGAGTGGCATTGAATCCAACTCGTATGGGCAACCCTTGTTCCTGAGCAAAATCCTTGACCAACTTTTCCATTTCGATGACTAGATCGCAGTACGTTTTGCGAGCAACATCTAATAATCCATTGATACCGTCACGTATAGCAAAACATCGTTGCAGTTTCATAGCTGCAGAACTTTTAGCAATATGAGCTTCTTTGGATATCACGGTCTGGATTTGTTCAAGCATCAAGGGGTAAGCTTCGTCTTCTAGCACTTGTAAAATGTCTTGTAAGAGTGAGGCGTGAATTTCTAAATTCAAGCTGGTGATCAGGTTAGGCAAGAGTTCAAGTGTGTGTTTTAGTGCTATAATTTGATTGATTCTTTGTTCCACAGTGGATATGGAATCAGATTTAGGTACAATTGCGCATAGAGACAACAAGCTGTCCAGATCTGCAAATCGTCCCAATGTGGACTGAATGGTGGAAAGAACCTCTGGTCTGTTGATCAATTCACTCACTGCATCAAGTCTGTCCTCGATCAATGATTCCTTGGTTGGAGGTTGAAACAAATTGACTCGTAGCAGTTTAGTGCCGCAACCAGTCGCACACTTCTTCAGAATTCCGAAAAGGGAAGCACTAGACTTGGCCTTAATCGATGGTGCTAAAAGTTCAACATGCTTGGCTGTGTCCACGTCAATGATCATCGAATTGATTGAGGCTTGGAATTCTATTTTCAAACTCTTTGGAGCAAAGAGAATATTCTCCATGAATTCCAAATACTTGAGCAAGCAACTTGTGGCAGACAATGCATAGAATTTATGCAACAATTGTAGCTCTACAGATACGAATTCAGGAGCGCACAGGTGCTTGACCATTTGTAATCCTCGAGTTTCACTGAAAACCACATTTTGGTTTTGATTAAAGAATACGGAATATCTATTTACAATGAATGGACTTACCTAAAGTATTTTCTATGAATTTGCGTCACGTTAGATGTTGGAAACTTGTCAACGATAGACTCATATAGGCGATTACCTTCAGCATCATTGCCAAAGTGGTTAACATCATTAGGAATAAGTATATCGGCCGGATTCAATGCCGCGATCTTTGTCAAAGTACGTACATAAGTTCGCGTATCGGAAAATTGACAGAGAATCAAGGTTGGACTTGTGATTGATATCGAAGCCAAGCCAACTTCGCCTCGAGCAGACTTGCGACCCTCGATGACGGCTACGACGCATCCATGATTTACGTCTCCAAAGACGCTCGAATTGTCTAAATTGGAAGCCTTGTGACCCACAGAGGATTGAGTAACGTTTGGATTCTTCCGGACACTCTCTCTAAAAGAACTTCGGTCATTCACAGACGAGACAGAAGTCGTTGAGGCCACAGACATTGAAGTGTCAAGGGCATTTTTGTTCCCCGCCAAAGTTGGATCCGTTGACAATGAGTGATGAAGAAACTGGGACCTTTTGTAGGTTGAATCCAGGTTTGACGTTGATCCAAAAGATCTACTGGAACTGGCTCCTTTTGGTTTGAAATATTTCGACGCGTCATCTTCCTCCATCATTCCTTTTCTTCTCAAAGTTGAAAGTCGAAAGTTCAAAGCTTTTTTTAAATTGTTTACTTTATGGACCTTTAATGACGCTTTATTTTGACGGAAAAAACTGAGACTTCTGATACTTTCAAAAATATGACGTTTATTTTTTGACTGAATGTAAATAAATCAAACTTTAATATAGTATAATTTGGAAAATTAGGTACAGCTTGATAAACATAATAATGTCGGTAATTTTTTAAGTCGATCCCATCAGCAAGGTTGCCAAATCCAGATCTTGTGAGCCTTGAACATCTCCTTTGCTTGATCCACAATGTTTTCGGAATAGTTCTTTGTATAGTTCAAGTTCTTTTGATAGTAGAGCCTTCCTTGCCTCCAAGTGCTTATTTTCGTTTCTTAATTTCTGAATATTACCATGGACTTCCATATTCTTTTGCCTGGCCTTTTCACGCGACCTTTTGACAGCATCGTTGTTGCGCTGGCGCTTGATTTGATATTCTCGATCCATTTCTGTCACTCTTTTTGATCTTTTTTTTGTTGGCATGTTGCTTCAATGACGTTTCTTGAAAGATTGAACGTTTCGCCGGTGTTGTCCCTGATCTGACACAATCTGACTCACCTATTTCGTCATACTGTGACACCATGGCCGTTTTTGCTTTTGTTCGTCATATTATCTGGCAACACTTTACGCGCGTCAAATTCAAAAAGTTTGTCAAAACAAAATGACGGAATATTTTGCAGAAAAAGCAAGAGATTTTGATCTCATGGAGACCAGAATGGTCAATTGGAATCTTGCTCCACTCAAATTCAGTTTACCAAAAGACCTAAAAGAAAAATCCAACCTGGTCGATGATATGGAACAAGATGTTGGAGCAACTAAGAATGCCACAGATAAAGTTCAATTTGAAATTCAAAAACGTCAAAAGGATTTGAGTGCTGCAGCCGATCGGGCCACTGCTTTGAGAGAACAATTTAAAGAATTTGAGAAAATGTCAAATGATTTGAATTCGAAATTGCAACAAAGAGCGGATAAGCTGAAAGCCATGGAGCAACGAGAAAATATGAAAAAGTGTGACTTTGACAAGGAAAAAACTTCTGCTGAAATCTATGTTAACAGGTCAAAAGAAATGCTTGGACTAGTGGTTGAAAAATCAGCCAATTCTACAGTTTTGGTCTTTACCAACGTTGACAAAAGGGATGCTGAAAGAAAATTCTTGTGTGAATTTACACTGGAAGGCAAAGTTTACAAAGGTTAGAGTCAAGACTAAAATAAAGATGTAGCAAGGTAATATGATTTCATTTTCTCGTTCCAGTTTTGAGGTGTTTCCCAGAATTGGAAGGAATTGATAAAATGGAGACTGTCCTTAATGACACAAATGATTTTTCCGGATTTGTGTCTGCCCTACGAACCAAATTTCAAGATATTGCCTTACATTGAAAATACAAATTACACAAAAGACAACGTTTTTCTTTTGACATAACAACTCAATTATTATTATTTCAATGCTAATAAGTTAAAAAAGATCTAAAACTTGAAAAGTGGTCAAGAATCATCCTCTTCTTCTGACTCAGTTTCATCTTCCTCGGAATAGTCATAGTCGTCATCATCATCCTCTTCATCCTCATCATTATATGCAATTCCATACGAATCAGAGGCACTCGCTCCAGCTCCACTTTGCCAGGCAAAGTATCCACCTGAGTCATCATCATCAAAAGTACCAGCCTGTTGTCTACCAAACTTGTGATTTCTGGTAGACATTGACAATCCTTTCGTTTCAGCCGTTTCGTAACCGCATTTGGGACACGGTATTGGTTGATTTTTCTCATATCTGTAAAAAGAAAGTAAAAATACTACAAATCAACATGCTACCAATAAATGCAATCAATGCATTGACTTACTTGACTCCTTTCCTACGAACATGATCATCACAAAAGCAAGTCTTGCATCGCAAACATGACAATTGTCCATGCTTATTGCACGATTGGCACTTCAAGCTTTCAGCTTCAATGATTTGACATGATGCTTGGTGTTCAAATTGGTCATCTTCACATAAGAAGTTACAGCAAAACGAGCATGAAAATATGCGTCCTCCATGTTCCCAAACTCCGCGTTCACATTCAATGCAGACCTGTAAAGATTAAGAAAAATCAAAATATGGATCAAAATTAAATTCATAAAAACTAGACTTACTGCATCTTTAAGGGCGCAAGAACAAGCGTGAGTAGAAAGACACTTTTTGCCATGACATACCCAAGCCTCGCAAAAGTCACAGACGGCTCCTACCATTTGCATTCCAGTAGTGTATTGTCCAGGATGCTTGATAAGGCAATCTCCTGTCTTCAGCATGCATTTCACTTTGCCACATTCTGCGCACTGTGGAAGCCTTTGAATACTTTGGCAGAAGTAGCAGAATGCTCGATTTTTCTGCTTACGTTCGCATTTGTCACATTCCATTACTGAGTTACATGCCAAATCGGCCAAGGGCCTTGTATATTTGTTGGCTGCAATCTCCTTTTGTCTGGCCTTTTGTTTCTCGGCCTTTTTACGCTGCCCAGTCTTCTTTTTCGGCATTTTCAAAATTCAATAAATGATCTCTGAGTCTGACACGTGAAAAATGTGATTAAAAAATTATGTCAAAATCAAAAGAGAAATTGTAAACAAATGACAACTTTCCCGCACAATTATGGGCATGTAGTTTTCATTTCTTTTGATTGATTGCAACAATATGTATGATTTTGACGATAAACCATTAATTTTTATTAGATAAAATGATTATGAAACAATTACTTCTTACTTTTTATTCGAGATTTACATTTTCCTGCAATCATGTTTTCTGCTTATTCTCAGGCCTCGATCTTTTTTGTTTTCCTTCTCAGTTTTTGTGTTTCCATAGATTAGAAAAATTCGAGTTTGAGAATTGTGAGTCGTAAGTGACAATTGAGCTTTAAAATGTCTCACAGAGGAGGAAGAGGACGAGGTAATAATGAATACAATAGGAGAGGTGGATCAAGAGTTGTATCTAGAGGACGATCAAGACAAGCAGATGAATTGCCCAAGTCTCCAAAACCTCCGGTGATTCTTGCAAAACCAAATTCAGAAAAACTGAAAGAACCTTCAATTGAAAGTGAAAATGAGCCAAGAAATGAAAAAAGACAGCTTTTGAGTCGTAAAGAAAGCTCCAAAGCTGAAGATTCACGAAGCACTGATTCTCCCAAATCAAGTTCAAGCAATGACAACGTGACATCGTCGAGAGTGAAGGACTCAGACAGCTATGTACCCATCAGAAACCTGAAACTTATTGACGATCATCTGTTTTGTGAACCTTTGAATGATTACATGTCGGAAAACAACGACTTTATAGTCATTGGAGTGATCGGTACTCAAAGTGTTGGCAAATCTCTACTTTTGAATGCGTTGATTAACCAACAAAAAGGAAAGTCAGAGGAGAAATCAAGAATGTTCCGTGTCCAGACATTTGAAAAACAGATGCTGTCTGAACACTGTACCAATGGTGTCAATTCATGGGTGGCGGAGAATCGTATCATATATCTGGATTCACAGCCTCTGTTCAGCAACTCTGTTCTGGACCGATCAGCTCAACTTGAAAAGAAATATTCTTTTGAGTTTAGTGGAGCTGAAAACACCAACTATGTACATTCGTTGCAGATAATTTCTTATTTTATGAGCATTTGTCATTTGGTGCTTGTCGTCCAAGAAGGAAGTCAATGTGACAGCGAAATTATGGATAAGATCAAAATATCAGAGCTTTTGAAACCTGCTGTGATGGCCTGCGCAAGCTTTGAAGATCCAGACACTTTGGTTGAATATGCTCCTGAGGTGACTTTTGTGCATAACAAACTTGAAACGTCAGAATTGAATACAGAAACTTACCAGAGATTGAGGAATGATTACAATTCGACATTTCATGACAATTCTGTTAGTTTTCGATATAAAAACTCTAAGAATGAAGTGAATTTACTTTTGGTACCAGATTTAGAAGCCAACGAGAATAGCCTTCCATTGGATGACATGTACTCCTTTGATAGTACCATCATCAGCTTGAGACAGTCCTTGAGTAGACTCCAAATGAGACCGTTTACTAGCAATGTCAAACAAAGTGAAAAAAATTGGTTCCAGCATTGTCAAAAAACTTGGGAGCAAATCAAGACCTCCAACTTTTACTTAGAATACAGTCGGCTTTTGAAACAGAAGTCTCCTCCCTGAATAAATTATCGATTACAAAAATCTTTATTACATGCCGACTACAAGTTGTGTACAAAATTACATTTTCAGTTTATCAGTTTGTTAAAAATTGCTCCAAAAGGTGTGTTGTCACCACTGAAATATAGCTTGGTATTGTTGGAAAAGACTTGAGACATATGGATTTTCAAGTACTCATCAGTGAAAACCAATTTGTTGCCTTCAGCTTCTTTTTCCTTTTTGTATTTCAAAACATTAGCCTTATTTTCTTCTTCAAGTCTGTACCTCTCATTTTCAATAGCAGAGATATTCTTTTCTGCTTCTTTCTGCAGAATTTCTTTCTCAATGTCAATCCTCTTCACGGCCTTTAATCTATTGGCATCAGCGACAGCTTTCAATTCTTCAGTCTCTTTACGAACTTGGATCTTTTCTTGTTCTTTTTCTGCCACAAGCTTTTCAGTCCATTCTACTTTGACTTTTTGGTAATTTGCAGCAATGTCCTGGGGAATTTCTGGCTTAGGAATAATCAAATTGATAATTTCTATCTTGCCTTGGGCCAACCTTTCAATATTTTTTGCTGTTTCTGTAATTACCAATTCAGACATTTCCAAGAACCTTTCATTGTAGACATCATCAATGTCATGTCCAAAAGCATATCGCTTCACTTCTTCTCTCAATCGATCAAAGACCAAAACAGTCCGGAAATTAACTCCAAATTTCTTCACTAACCATAGAACATTTTCTTGTGGTACAGAACTGATCACTTCAACATCTTTGAATGTAATTGGGATGGCATCCTTGGTTACTGCAGTAAATATGTTCAAAATCTGTGAATCAGGCCTTACAGTAATTTGCTCATAAGTGGACACCCATGGAGTCATAGTATTCAGGCCTGGATGTCCTACACTGTTTTGTAAAGCTCCATATTTGAAGTAGACACCAACATGTCCTTCATCTATGTGGTGGAGACTATGGGCCAACAAAGCTATTATCAAAGTCAACGCCGAAACGGTGACAACACTTGCAATGCACACTATTCCTCCCTTACCCATGTTTTTCGGCGTCAGTCACTTACGTCTTACGATGTTTTTTTCTGTTTTTTTCCTAGTTAGTTCTACGTTGTAGAATTTTGCCGCGCCTCAAAGCTTCTAGGCTACTGGCTAGCCTCACTAAGGTTACACTGCTTGCAACAGGCAGGGTAAATTTTCTTGCATGATATTCGTTTCTGGGCAGACACGGCAGACATATCTAGCACAATACTTGTTTTCTGACAGGCGAGCAACTTCTATAATCGGCTGAATCATTTTTGGGCAACTCTCATATTCAAAGGAATTTGAAAATGTCTCATATGAAAACACAACAAAATACTCTTTGAAATTTAGTTTATTTTTGTAGCTTATAAAAAGTGTTTTTAAAAAATACTCATTGGCATCATGATCACATTGTGTCGACGGCTGCAATTTTGGTATTAGTTTTGCTGTTTTCTTCAAACTCTTCTCCGGCTGGATTTTCTTCTATTGTTTCATCACTAACAACTAAAGCTGCCAACGCCTTTTCCAAATCTTGCTCGTTTTCGTCCTCAAGCAACTGTTTCAGTTCTTTCTCCAAATCTTCACTGCTGATATTGTCTTGGACAGTTTGTGACAACGCCTCACTGACATCCTCATTTTTCTCCACATACTCTTTGATCTCATCAATAATGTCATCGACTTTGCTCACATCCACTTCCTTCAATTCCTCAAATAAAACATCTTTGGCTTGTTTCAGAGACCGTAACACTTTGGCATTGTCTTGAGCATCTTTAATGGCTTGCAAAACCTGATTTAGATTGTCTAAAGTGTTTGACTTTTTCAAAACGTCGCTGTCAAGTCGTTTCTTCTGCCTCAATAAAAGTTTGGCTTTGGATCTCTCTCCTTTCACTATGCAATTCTTTAATTCCATCTTTTTTTCGCGGATTTTGTGATCGATTTCAGCAATATTTTTCTCTAACTGATCAATGGTGATTTTCAGTTTAATGATGGCCACATCTGAATCATTAAACGGAGCCTTGGTTTTGATGTAAACTTCTCCGTCCACATCCCGCATATCTGTAAAGAATCAATTTGTCAGCATAAAATGACTTTGACATTGCATTCGCCAGAATTAGGTCAGATTACATTATCATTGGGTTAGCAACATGTGTTGCTATGCTTTACCAAACAGGTGTTGACAACTTTTGTTTCTTATTTTTAGGACCTCTCACGGTCAGAAACTTGTCAAATTAAAAAGGATATTATGGGCTGCTTACTTTGAAATACAATTTTCACGAATTTTGTATACAAGATTTGAATCTTACCCACAGCTGCAGAATGTCTTAGGTAATCTAGAAGGAAATCTGTATCTTCATCCACATCTTCAATATCACACTTTTGACAGTAGTTATCTAGGCCCATGTCTTTTATGGTACTGAGCAATGATCGGGCTTGTTTTTCAAGCATTTTGTGGTGTATAAATGTCATTTCAAGACTTTCTTTGCGCTTCTGTTCACGTGATGTAGGCGACAATGTTGAATAAATATAGGACCCAGCAGCCTTTATTAGCTTAGACGACCATGAGTCGGCCAAAGACTTTTTGAAGTCTTTGATTTCGCTGATTTCTTTGGAAGATTCACGCAGGTGAAGAAGGACATCTTGAAAGCATAAGGGTTTGCGACCATTGGCGGTGAAATCCGCTAAGATTTGACTAGGTTTGAATTTGTAGACTTGTTTACATTCCGCCCATTTGTGAATGGCTTCGATCCAAAATTGCATCTTGGCATCGTAGGATTCAGGATTCAAATCTGCAACGGGTTTTTTAAAAACATTCGTGAAATCACTACGTCGAATGTGATTACACAATTCCGCGAATTTTCTTTGATGCGAACATTTTTAGCCTTAAAACAAACATAAATGTAGCTTTTGAAGCATGACAACTCACACCTGTGATGAAGATGTCACAATCACGTTTGCAGTACACGAGAAATGAACTACGAAGGAACTTTAAATAATGAAACGAATAAAAAAATATGCTTACCTCGAGATCTAAATGGAGAATAAAGGGCATTGACACGATCGTCATCGTTCCAATCAATGTCCGGCCTCAAGATTTGAATCGTGGACATCCTTTGTACACTGTAGTACTTCTTTCGTTTTGAAGGTGCACATATCAGGACTTGGTTGAGACACAACATCGTTCCCAGACAAGGTTTTCAAAGTAGGCCCGAATATATATTGCGACTTGCCGCCAGAAAGTCTGACAATGCACTGACTTTTAAGGAGCCTCAAAAGTACCTGGGACGGAATATGTGTCACACTTGCACAGCAAAAGTAGATAATGAGAAATCAAATCACGTTGCAGTACACGTGAAAGGTAATACATGTGCAGCCTCCCACAACACTTTATCGATTAAACTTCCGCGCATCTTTTCAGAGCGAAAAGAATCGAGGACGAGGTCAGTGTGATGATAAAAGAGAGAAATATAAGATAAACTGCAAGTGTTTCTAAGTGCCATCATAAAATTGCAATGATTTATCAAGGATAACGATACAAAGCTGTTTTGATTTAAGACAATGTGGACTGTTGCTCGTGCATCCTCTCTGCAGCCTGTTGTCAAACCACATTGACCGATTTTGTCATGATTTAGTCAAAATCAATTTTGAAGGGTACACGACAATATTTGATGTGACAATTGACTTCTGTTGAGCGTTACACGTAGCAACACTTGTTTAAAGGCGTTTTTGTTATAACCTTTCAACGTACAGGCCTTACAGGTGTTATTGTATCAACAATGATAAATTACAGTTTATTAATATTCTTTTTAGCTGTCAACTCTCTTCTTCATCTTCGTCAGAAGATGAATCTTGAGGGATTTTAGAGAAAAATGCAGAAATAACGCAGACTTCCTGCTCATTTGACACATTAATCGAGACGACTTTATCACAATCAGAATTCCAAAGGCATTGCCCACCAAAGTTCAAGCCTTGGCCTTCTTGTTCACTGATGAAAACATTGACTACCACTTTGTGTTCTTGTGCACTCTGACAATCAGCAATGATACCTTTGACCACTGCACAGGCCAACAAGTAGCCTCTTTGAGATTGCTCCTTTGACACTTCTTCAGTCTGTTTTTCTTGCTCAAAGAAGGCTTTGGCAGATGTATCAATAACTCTTTTCACTTGTTCCTCATCAAGTAGACTCTCTTCCGCAGGCACTTGAATGGTTGAATTGGTTTTCCTTTCGTGAAATACTTTTTGAACAAAAGCTTGCGCCATTGTTTATATTCTGGAAACTCTCTCACTTACCGTAACATTTTTGAACTAACCTCACGCAACCTTTCAAACATTCTCAGTTTTTGGATTTTTCAAAAAAATAAACACGGTGAAATACATCGAAAAGTTAAAATGGCGTTTGATACGCACTGTCATCTCGACTTTATACAACAAAAGCTGGAAGGTCTCGAAAACTCTGACGACAACCTCCTCAAAGGAAGATTGGTCTTCAAAAACTTTCGAGAATTGAAAGAAAAATATTCTTCGGAATTTACGTCTGATTTTCGTGGATGTATCACAAATTTTTGTGATCCAGGACTTTTCATGAACAAAAACTATGAAGAAATGTTCAAACATGACCAGGATGTCTGGTTAGCAAAGTCCCACTTATGATTATTTCTCAATATGTACTAAATTTTTTTTCATAAATAGGTATACCTTTGGTGTCCATCCTCACTTTTCTGACCAACTGGATTCATCAGCTTTTTGTGCACTGAAAAACGCCTTGAAACTTCCAAGGGTAGTGGCTTTGGGAGAAATGGGTCTGGATTACAAAAAGACTAAATGCAGCAAGGAAATGCAAAAGAGTGCATTTCGCGTCCAATTACGTTTAGCCATGCAACTGAAGCTTCCGATTGTACTGCACATTAGAAATGCGGATGAAGATGGCCTTCAAATCATGGCAGAAGAAAGCATTCCACCTGATCATCCCATACACTTGCATTGCTTTACAGGTTTGGTTGATTGCTTAGTTTACATAATGTTTACGAAAGTAAAATCTTCTCTAGGGTGTTGGGTTGATTGCCAAAGCTGGATGAAACGGTACACTCATTTGAAGGTTGGGTTCACCATTGTTGAAGGCTTGACGGATGTGGTAAAAAATATACCATTGGACAAAATTCTGCTTGAGACGGACGCTCCATACTTCTTCAAAGGAACAAGGAGTCATTCTAGCCAGCATTTAATTTCTCACCCAGGCCATGTGCAGTATGTTGCTAAAAAAGTAGCCGAGTTGAAAGAGGTGCCTTACACTGACGTAATTAATGCCAACTTGAAGAACGCAATAGAAGTTTACAATTTGGCAGAAGTTGTTTCTGAAAAAATTAGAGTCATGGATATTTGAAACATTTTATTTCAGCCAAGCTATGTTCCCATTTTCTTTGATATTCCCAAGAATAGACGAATACCGATGTGTTAAAAGACTTGTATGCACAATAGCTGTTAAAACAGTTTTACTTCGCAGCCGATTAGGTGGCTTTCAAAATCTTTTTGCTAGGACCATAGGTTTTAATCCTCGTGCTGGCCCATACACCACCCCGTTGAAAGAGGACACAAATAGGTTGAAGGTGTCATCCAAAGGATTTGGGACGTTAAGCAAAAATGGAGAGCGCTCTTCTACACTTGAAGGCAAATTTTGGGCTTGGGTCACCTTCGCTCCCCATTTTACACGGACTTGCGACCGTCATACAGTAAACAGTATGGTAGGGTTAAAGGTTTTTTGTCCAATGGAGGCGTGGGTTCCGTCTTACTGCGACTACCGACTTACAACGCTTCACTGCCTCCAACCACAGGACTGCATGCTATCTGAGGTAATGGGTGTGTCCAAGACGTGGGTTCCGGGTTACTGCGACTACCGACTTACGGCGCTTCACTGCCGAGGACAACACCCCCTTGTCAAGCATACTAAAAGTTATGGGAGATCTGCCTTACGGGGGATCTCCCAACCCCGTTTTAACCTAAGGAAAAAATATTTAAATTCCACTCTGGAAATCTTGATCTGAAAGTAGAGAAGCAAAGTATTAAAAAGTTAGTTCTGATTCCAATCAAAATTAGATTTAGACAATCATCACATATCCAGCGAACCAAAGCATTGCTGTTGTAGTGCAGGCCAGAGAGTGCAAGCCACCCGGTACTATCCCATTACTGGCCTCTGGCGTAACAACATCTTGCAATGACCACCTTCAATGAAACCTAATCTAATCTTAGGTAAAGATTGGTACAAGTTACCTTTAGCAATGGTGTACTAGTTTGTAACCAGGACTTGCCGCCACCCGGAACTATGCCATTAGTGGTACCTGGACACTACCCGCAGTACACCGGCTCTAAAATGGCTCTAAAGCTAAAGGTAGCTTAAACAATTCTTTGTAATAATAATCAAATTAGAACAGCTCACTGATCTTCGAGCATGATGATCCGGACCGTGAAATCAATCAATCGTCAAATGCCATTGAAGAAACATTGAAACTCCCTGAATATTTTTAAGAAAGTCATTTCCTGACACCAAAGACTTGTTCAAGTTCACTTACCTACATCAAATATCCAGCATGGCAAAGATTTTTAACGATTCGCCATGATCGGAAGTTTAAAGGCGATGAATTCTTGAAATCTAAGTATACATAGTTCATTTGACGATTTTTTTTTACGTGTATAAACAGTTCTTGTTTTTGAGTCCCTTTCATTTCACGAGATTTTTTACGCATACGGCATACGAACAGTTCTTGTTTTAGCTCCTTTCATCTCACGATTTTTTTTTTTCGCGTATGAACAGTTCTTGAGTCCCTTCACGAAATATAAAAAGAGTTTTGAGCGATTCGGTTTCACGAATGATTTCAACCACTTTTATTTTACGTGCTCTAACGAGTAACAACTTTTTTGAAGCCTTGCAATTTGACGAGTATTTGTGTTTCAACACGACATTTGCGTCATACTCATAATTGTTATACATTAAAGATGTTTAGCCACCAATCAATCATGCAAATAAGGCCTTTTTAGCAGTTGTGTCTCAAGAGTCAAGGTTGTCTAAATACTGGAGGCTATAAATACTCTCCTCCCTTGCCTTTCTTCATTCACTTCAATCTAATACTTCAAGAAGTGATTGCATTATGAAAATCCTTCTAGCAACATTTTTTGTCATCTCGACATTTTACGTTGTAAAAGCATGTGTGAGCTGTACTCCACCTACTTGCAACACTGCTCCATGCAAGTAGGTTAAAAAAGTACTTTCTTACTGATTCTTCGTAGATTGTAAGTGTTTCTTCATTTTAGCGTTACCATCGGGTGTGGTTGCTACCGTAAGTGAAAAATACATTTCTAAATGTAAATATCTCTACGATTTGCTTCAAACTTGAATAGAACCATTGGTTACCGTCAATCTTTTTGGTGCGACCGTGACCAAGTATGCCAAATGCTTCTTTGGTCGAGAGGACTATGATGATATCCCTGAGGAAGTCAAGGATGAGGAGTTGGCACTAGAAATGCTGACCATGGAAGCCTTTGAATTGTGCAAAAGTGGAGAGGAGAATTGTGTTACTTTGGAAGACATTGAGAATTGCAAAGTAATTCTCATTCACCAGTCCAGACAGTTATATTAGTTTTTATCTATATAATTTCAGGAGACGCTTGGCCATTTCATCAATGAGAATGATGTTCATGTTCCCAACGAGGCAGACTTTGATGAAATGGATATGAACAAGGACGGGGAAGTTTGCCTTGAAGAATGGAAGGAAATGAAGGGCAAGGCTAAAGACAACGAATAAACATCGATTGCTTTTAAACAATAAACTGACTATCTTTATTTCTAAATGCCCTTGTGTTTGTCTATCAAGCACATAAAACAAAAACAATGGTTGTTGCGTTGGTCTTTTCTCTGAGGATCACAGTTGTTAACAGAAAGGGTGTTTTGGTAGAAAAATGGCACAGAGGGGAGCAGGGGAGGGACAAGAGGAGGAAGCTCATGACTCAGGAATTGGCTTTTTACTACTACAATCTTTGTCTTTTTCTGGATCGCAAATTGTCTGTTGCGGTTGTGGGGTGACTGCAGGTTCTGAGTTGAGATCATCAGTGGCAGCGACATCGGGGGAAGGTTTGAAATGTACCATTGAATCAATACCATATGGCCTTAGATGGTAGAGAAGGTATTCCATGACGTACATCAAGTTGGGTGACACATAGTGGAAGGAAATTGCACTGTCTGAGCAACATGCCATGCCCTGAAATTAAAAAAAATGTTTATTAGAAGGTGCAAGCGAACTTGGGTTTCGTTGTATAAAATATAAAACCAGAAAAGTGTTTAGAATGTTGTGCTAAAACGTAATACGTTGCTGCTGCGTTGCTAACTGACGACATGCATTTTAATACAAATAAATACAATTTATATGATACAAATATATTTGGGCGTAGAATTAGTTTACTTTTAGACAGTGCCTCGTCAAGAAGAATATGGCATCGTTTTCCAAAAATAATGTAGGAGAAGAAATCTTTGATACTATCAAAGGCCTATTAATTTGTGCCAAATGCCAAAGAACTCCCATCCTTGGTCAACCCCGTTGGTACAGATGCACCAAACTGCATCAAATATGTCAAGATTGCAAAGAAGTGAAAAGAGAATCCAAGTGCATTTGTAACCAACCCATTTCAAAAGATTTCTGTCAAATGACTGAAGCTTTGCTGAGCATGAAATCCATGCAATTCAAATGCAAGAATGTCCCTCAAGGTTGTGAAGCTCTTTTGGATGCGGAGGCTATTATCCGCCACGAACCGGATTGCATTTTCAGACTTGTACAATGTCCTAAAACATCCTGCAAGCTTCTCATTCCCATCGACAAACTGTTCGAGCACATGGAGGAAAACGGCCACTGCTTTGTGGCTTACGCAATAACAAGGGATCTAGCACTTATTTTAAGGAAAACTACTTTGTTGACATTACATTTACAAGTTCGAAGTAACATAAACAAAATTAACTATTTATTGCATATTTCCTGCCAGTGGAAATTCAGTTGTTTTAGGACCCTTCTTTGAGCAAAATGTCTTCTTTGCAAGTTGAAGAAAATGAAGTTTTTAACAAATTGAAAGACATTCTCATTTGCTACAACTGTCAAAGAATTCCACTGCTAGGAGAACACCGTTGGTATAGGTGTTCATCTTTGCATCAAATCTGCCAAGATTGCAAAGAAATCAAAGAGAAAGCAACTTGTGTTTGCAATGGTCTGATTTCTGAAGAACATTGCTTATTGACGGAAGCTTTGCTGCGGATGAAATCATGGCGATTGCAGTGCCAAAACATAAGCAGAGGTTGCTCGGTAATCTTAGAAGCCAAAGAGATGACTAAGCATGAGACTGAATGCATCTATCGACTTGTCAAATGTGCCAAAGTCTCTTGCAATGAAAAAGTTTCTTTTGAAGCATTGCCAGTTCATATGGAAAGAGCAAGACATTGTTTCAACCGTTCAATATCAAGGGATCTAGCACTTTCAATTTAATGATCTAAAGCAGAGCAACCGAGACGCGAAGCGCCGAGGAAGCGTTTTAAGAATTTACTTACTTATGTCCAAATATTAGTTTAAAAGATTTTGAAGGAAAAGCAAAGAATCAAAAAAAGTACTAGAACCCTTGTCTTTTTTCAATAAGTGAATGTTGGCCCAACAAGCACCTTTTCAAGTTATCGGATGAATCGATTAATGGAAATTTCAGCTCATTGCCAATCAAATGCGAACTGGATGGAAGAGTGTTTCTAAGCGTTGCCAAAGAAAGAGATGGAATATTCTATCATTGGATGCAGGTAAAGAAAAGGAATTTTTTTTCACTGGTCAACACTGGTCATTTAGCTTTTTCAGATGCTTGGTTCACCCGCAGATGCACTAAATTACTCATTTTCTGTCACCTACTACGGATCAAAATGTAATACAAATTACGAAGGACCAGTGGTTTCTATCGACGTGCCTTCTGATGCAATTATTTCCGGAAATATGGGATTTACAATGAGCTTTCATGCATTGAAGTCTCAATATTTGGATGAAAAGTGGAGTTTTGAATACTCTGTCAAGATAACCAAGATGACTACCCAAAATGAAATAGCTCCCATGGATCCTGGCATGATTGCTTAAAAATTGTGATTGATACTATACATACCTCTTCAGCTGGGTAATAAATATACTTCCAATACCAAAAGTCTTTTCCAACAAGGCCAGGAATAAGATGATGCTCAGGTACAAATGGAAAGAAGCGGCCTCGGCCTAGAGAATCTCTTGAGTCGCCAGCTTTGACATGTAAATTCTCCATACATTTGCCCAATTCCACATCTTCTGCTCCTTCTCCATCATGCCGACAAGACAGACCAGTTTCGTCGTTGACTCCTTGCTTGACAAAGCGTTTGAGAGCTTCTTTGCTTAACACATAACCTGCGCCCCCACTCATGTAGCCTTGACTGACATAGGGTTTGAACTTGCATCCGAAATAAATAGGATCACTACTGTTGTATGGCTCTAACATATACCGTAGATTTTCTACAATCATATAAGTGTCATCATCGGCTTTAAGAAACCAATCCGCTTCGTCCCTGAAAAAGGAAACAAGCAAAAATTCATCAAAATTCAGTGGTCACTACTTCTTGTTGCCATTTGACGAGAAAAACTTACCGATAGGTTTCGTACATATAGCTAAAAGCTTGTTTGGTTTTGGCCCACAATTGGTTGCGGCCTTCACTGACATTCAATTTCACAGCGGGAAGACTAGGATCTGGAAAGATTTTTAAAAAAGAAAGAAAGGTTAGGTGAGTATTTTGACAGTTCCGCTAATTGCGCCGAATTTTCAAATTTTGTAAACAAAACAGAGCTCAAAGTCTGACAGATTTCCAAAATGTCGATGCACTCTTCAGAGGCCAATATGGAGGCTGACGTGATTGTGGTGGGTGGTGGGCTCTCGGGATTAACTGCTGCCGATTGTTTAAAGGTAAAACTGAACTATGGCTATGAATACAGGCTAATTGTTCATCGTGTTTTGTAGAGTCATGATCCAAGTTTGAGAATCTTGGTTCTGGAGGCTAATGAAAGTCTCGGGGGCCGATTACAGTCAGTCAAAATTAATGATAATTTTTATGACGTTGGAGGTCAATGGATTCTACCCCAACATAAGGCATTGATGCAAATTGTCGACAAGTTAGGAGTAAGGACTGTGTTACCAGGAAATGCAAATGGTAAAGCATTGAATAGGGTCATCCAGGTTGGAAGAAAAGGGCGAGTGCGCACAATTAGCACAACCCTTGATGATCCGGATCCTGTTGTTTTGCCCAAAAGAATAGGAAAACACACTGGAATTAGAGCATGGCTGGCTCATTTAGAGTTGACTTACATTGTTTGGAAACTGGATCGATTGGCTAATTACATTCAAGACCTAACCGATCCGTATCACTCAGAGAGCTTATCCAAAGAGTTGGCCCATGAGATGGACTCTATTTCAGTAGATGCCTACCTTAAGCAACACACTCGCTTCAAATCCGTGCAAGACGTGATTGAAATCCACTTGAGGCTATTGACAGGTGCGGATTTGAATCGGATTACTGTGTTATGGTTATTATCCTATGCCAAATGGCAAGGGGCTAAGAGCTTTTACGATTTTCTTCACAATGTGCCACCAAAAAATCCAGGCGAAATGGAAAATTTACCTCCAATATGTATCAAAAATGGAGCTCAACAAATTTGTCAACAGTTGGCAGAACAATGCATAGGGAGCGAAAATGTTTGCCTGAATCAGCCAGTATCCAATGTAACTTACTTGTCTGATGGTACTAATGGTAGAAACGTTTATGTTACGACAAAGAATGGGTACACATATCGATGTTTTCGTGCTATTATGGCTTTGCCTCCAAATATCTTACGAGAGGTTGAATTTACTCCTAGCTTAGATTCGGCCAAAAAGTACATTTTGGCATCGATGATGATGGGAAACACGATCAAATTCATCCTTAACTATAGCCAGTCCTTTTGGTCTGAAGATGATTTTTCGGGGGACTTTCTGAGTTTTACTTCACCTGTGACTTGGTTAACTGATGCTACTTATGTCAATGGAACGCCCACATTAATTGGATTTTTAGCTGGTCATCAAGCTGTTGAAGCATCAAAACTTTGCCTTGAGGATCTCAAATCTGCCATTCTAGATAAACTATCAACCATCTTTGGATCTAAGGCCCTCGAACCAACTACATTCGAGGTATTTTATTTCTAAATGAACATTTTAAAAGAAACCTAATAAAAACCATTTTTAATAGGTCAAAAATTGGATGGACGAAAAGTTCATTGGCGGTGGAACAGTTTGCTATCCAGCATCCGGAGCCATGATTAACTACGCATCCATAAGAAACCCACACGGACCAATCCATTTTGCGGGTACAGAAACCGCTATTAAATACATGGGAACCATGGCCGGTGCCGTCCAAGCTGGTCAACGGGCAGCACTAGAAGTCTTGGACAACCTAAGACCCCAATCTCTCTCTGCACAAGATTACTTGATACTCAAAGAAAGTCAGTCAAAATTCTACACACAAAACAAGAAAAAAGCTGGGGATTTTTCCGTCTACAAGTGGACCATAGTCTTGCCTAGCGTAGCTATAATTGTCGCATGGACGGCAATCAAACTAAGAAACACTTATGGACATTTAGTGGTACCAATGTGATTGAAATACAAAAGAGTTGACTTACCAGCTTCGGAGCTCATAAATACTAAAACATTGCATCTTCGTGCCCATGTAGCTTTGACATGTTTTGCTTTCTTGTCGTGATTTTCCGGCATGGTCATAATCCAGCAGGCTACTCTAACTTTCTTGGCCATCTCTTTGGCAAGAGATGCTTCGCCTTGATGCGTCCATTCGTCTGGACTGTGTAGATGAACTTCTGACTCGGGACCAGCCAGGCTCTCCAGATCATTGTGGCTGAAGGGAAGCCTGAAGCGATCATTGACAGGAGGAGGACTGTAAAGATGATTGAATCGTTAGTTTATAATTTTGAACCCCAAAAATAGGACAGACTTACCCTCTAGGTTCCCATTGTGCAAATCTGTTACTGTTGAGGAACAGGAAGGCGAAGAAGAAGCCAAAAGTCACGCCTAAACTTAGAGTCAATATGAAGTTTTTGGTGAACGGAGTGCCTGCAAACAACGACATAAGTAAGTGATGAGGTCAGCGGAAATTGAACCGCATACAGAATTAGAGCAGTGTTCGATACGCGTCACAAATAAAGGGAAACAAACCGACAAAGCAAACATATGTTTTCAGATTTGGTAAAAAACTTTGATGAATTTGCTGAAAAAAACGATTCAAATATTAAATAGGAATTGACACTCACAACATTTTCTAGTGTTAATGTTGAACATTGTTTGAATGTTTAACAAATTTTGATCTTATCTGCATTTAGCAAAACATGTGGATTGTGGAATATGGCTAAGCACATTGCATTCAAGTGCATCGGGAAAATGCAAAAGCTGTTTGAACACTGATCTGAGTTCTGATCAGATCAAGCAAATGTCAAAATAGAGAGCTTACTTACCCCCAGGTAACATGCTGGCTAAATTCTTTGGGATTCCAACACCTTTTCGGCTGCTACGTGAGTTGGCATGAGGTTGCAATGATAAACATCCTTGTTATCAGCACTTCAAAAGCAGCGGAGTAGTCTAGTTAATGCTGAAGTGGGGGAGTAAGTAGCGTCGTCCGTTGTCAATAAAATTCCTGAAATAGATCATAATGTTGATACCTGACACCAAATGATTTATACAATTAGAATCTTTGTAGTTCAACAACTGTTTGAAAAATAGATTTGGGAAATAAGCTTGCTAAAGGTCAAAAGTACTTGAGCAAAATCAAACACTGGCAGCTTTCCCCCAAAACTCTCCAGATGACTTACCCTTTGTAGAACAAAAATGGAGTAATTCTTTGAGTATTACGGTCTTTTCAATGTCTTTTATTGCAGCTTGTGTAATTCATCGCTCAATCATCTTTCGGCAAGATTTAGAACCTTGCTTCTGATGCAAAGCTATTGATTTTTCGTGTGCTTCTCTTCAGACTTTTCTTTAGGGACTGTAAACATTTGAGGGATGCGTTAGTCCAAAAGAGAAGCATCTGCGTTAACCGACTCTTTGCCGGGTTTGCCACCGCATAATCAACTTAATTCTGACAAGTGCTCCAAATGGGCAAATCAAATTAGTGGGTGGCAATGTCATTGGGTAGGAGTTTGGACTCATAAAAAATCGTCAAAACAGAGGGACATTTATCTAATTGCATTGGACGTTGTTACCTTTTGACGAGAAAAATCTATGAACGAATATATTCGCAGTAGTAAAGAGAGAATGATTGAGAGTCATGACCACAATTTCTATTTGATTTTAAAAAGTAACGAATGAAATTACAAAAAGTAATCTGCTTGTGGCTTTTTGCAGGGCACTCCTCTAGCTTCTTGTGGAGCTGCTTCAAAAATGGTAAAATTTCGCGCCAAATGCTCGTCTAGTTCCAAGATGGCAGCAACGTTGCCGCATCTATAGCAGTAGTTGGGTGCACTCCACACCGTCAAGACAGTTTCATTAAAATGCCATTTGTAGCCTTCCATCACCAGCTGGTGGGCACGACAGATCATGTCAACATCATTGGCCTGATTGAATTGAGCGACTACATCAGATCCGAACAAGTACCTGTGTCACAAAACAAGATTTTTTTTTCGAGTTTGGGAGGTCAAGATAACAAAGGAAATAATTACCCTGCACCGCGAGGACTCACTCCCCATCCTTGAGTATCTTCGGGATCCGACCACAGCAAGTCACACATTGGTCCGTCATGTGGAACCTCTTGTTTACGATCTATAGTACGTATCTGGTCAAGAGTCTGAATACTTGGAGATAATCCTCCGTGCACGCAAAAGATGCGTCCGTCAATGATGGCAGAGAGACTTAAGTAGTCAAAGATTTCAGTGCAGTACCTCCAAACGGTGATGCTACCGTATTTGCGCAAACATTCATCGTAAAAACCGTAGACTTGCGTAATTTGACGAGACTCGTGATTCCCTCGAATCAGTGTGATTCTGTCTGGATATCTGACCTGCAATTCCGAGAGTATGTAAAACGGACTGAAAACTTGAATAAGAGACACAATCTTACTTTTAGTGCGAGGAGGAGTAGAAATGTTTCGACAGAGTAGAAACCGCGATCGACAAAATCGCCCATAAACAAGTAATTTGTATCTGGAACATCACCGCCAACTTTGAACAGTTCTTTTAGGTCGTAAAATTGCCCATGAATATCTCCACATACCTGAAATAAATTGCGACATTAGATCCTGAATCACAAGGGAGCTTTCAAGGAGAATAACAAATCCTTGTTCGAAGAAGGTCAAAATTCAAAATCTGATTTCTTACTGTGACCGGTGAATCAACTCGTTGAACGTTTGATTCTTCCACTAGAATTTCTCGAGCTTTGGAGCACAAAGCTTTGACCTCGGATTCTTTGATGATTTCGCAGCGTCGAAGCTGTTCAATTTGTCGGTCTAAATCACTCATTTCTAGGCAGAATTTGATCCAAAGACCGCGAATAATTTTCTTCAAATTCGACAAGCGTCAGTTAGTGAAAGATCGAACTTTGAGTACAAATCTCTCTTTCTTGTTATGAAATGACTAAAATGTAAACATATAGTTTTTATAAAAGCCCAAAGATAACTTCCAGAATATTTGCAAACAATTTTCTCCTCTTTTATAGGATTGCACGAAGTTTGTTTATTCACTTCATCGTAATTTCACGATTTTTTAATGTTCTATTTTTGTCCTAAAATGATAAGGTACACAAATTCGATTTTTACCAAGTCAAGTTCAGAGAAAATTAACGAATTAGTTTAATTACATACTGATTCAGAAGTAAGAACAAAGAATATTGAAAATGAAAATGAATTTTTTGGCTTCGCAAAATATTCCAATTACACAAATGGAGGTATATATGAGTAAGAAGGGGGTTGAAAGATTATTTTCCAACCTTAAAAAAGATAGACACAACTTTGTCACTTTCACTCTTATTTTTGACAAATGACAGAAAAACCAGAACTGACTCATTTGTATCTAATCTTGATTTGATTGCGCAGTAGATAATTGTGCAACGAGCGAATTGAACTTCATAAAAATATGATTCATATATTCTTTTATCTTGCAATTGGAACTAAAGACAGACATATGAAAAATGACACACAGTTTTTGTAAAAATTGCGAAAAAAACCTGAATGATTTTTCTGGTGGGTACAGTAGTAGTAATAGAAGTAGTAGTAGCCAAAAGATTTGAGTTTCACTAACGATGGCAGTTTTCTGTAGCTTTTTTGCATGACTAGTTAACCAAAATAAGGTTTGTTACAAGTGTTTCCTAGCATTATTCTTTTGTTTGAAAATTGAAATGTAGGTAGGGGAAATTAAAAAATCATGGAACAAGAAGGGGACAAATTCAATTCTATGTACATCAAAAATGTACAATTTTTTTGTAACAAAAATGCCTTTGCGATAAAAGGACAAGGAGGGGTAAAATTGCACTCTTAATTGCCATTATCGAGATATTGATGATATTCTTTTTCTTTTTCAATTTTCTGTCTGCGATGCAATGAAGCAAAGCAGTTCCTCAAGATGGCATTCTTAATTTTCACATCTTCTTTCGGGTTTGTAGCGTCGCTGCTGTTGGATGATTCTTCACTTGCTGCTTTATTTGGGGTTGGAGGAGTTGCTGGTTGTTCTACAACCTCGATCACAGGTTCCTCAGGTTCTTCAGGTGCCTCAGGTACCTCAGGTTCTTGCATTTCTTGCTCCTCCTCAGTGTCGGATTTGATGATGTTATCTGACACCATAGCATCTTCATCAGCAGAGGACTGATCTTCTGCGGCAACAAATGCAGCTTCAACCCTTTCTTTCATTTGCGAAAGTAAAACGTTGCGATTCAAGTTGAAGGTCTTTCTTTTCTTCTTCTTAGACTTGGGAGATCGTTGTGTACTATCACTAAGCTCTGTATCATCAGTAGCCTAAAATAGCAGAAAAAAAAACATTGAAAAAAGTCGCGAAATTGCTGTGGCGATTTGTTAAGAAATTTTATTATGGAAAGTTCTTACCGAAGCAGAATCCGATTGGGCAGAGCTGTCAACAGCCAGATTGGGAAGGATAGAGGCTCTCCGATGCCACCAGCTGGCAATGGTAGAAACTGGACAATCTAAATCACGAGCCACTTGTGCTTGTGTTTCCCCATCCACAATTCTTTGAATAGCACATGCCTTGACCTCAACGGGAAAAATCACGCGACTGCTGGAGCCACATGACGAATCTGACAAGTTATTATTCAGTTGCCTGCGACTTCGAGAATGTCTTAGACTGCCACTGAGACTGCTACTATCAGCACTATCACTGATAGATTCGTCGGTGTCAATCCTTTTAGGTTCTACAGACTCAGTAATCTCTTTAACAGGAGGTTTCTTTCTCCGGATAGGAGAAATGGAGGCTTCGCCTTCCGGCTCTTCAATCTCATCTTTGATGTCTTCAAAGTAGTTGACCCGCCCACTTGACCTTCTCAGAGATCGTTCACTTTTGGGCATGGCGGAATAAAATGAAGCTGCAAAACTAGATCGTCGCTTGGGTTTTTCATCGTCATTGTCATCGACACCATCATTACTTTCATTAGGACCATATAAATCCGATGACTCCATCATCTCATTATGTTCTGCTGAAGCGGTGTCTTGTTTTAGAGTAGATGTATCTTTGAGGAGATGATCATCTTTGTTTTTATCGTTGGATGGAGTATTTTCCATCGTCTCATTCCCAGCCTTAGTTTGATCACTGTTTTCTATGAGGAACTGCTTTTCCTTGCCATGATTTTTCTTCCTTCGTTTCTTTTTCTTTGGCGGTGTCTTTTCTAATTCTGAAGCTTCTAAAACTGAGTTGTAGATGGAAGAAGTGAAACTTGATCTACGACGTGGTTTAATAGGTTGATTCTCATCCATCAAAGGCTTCTCCGTGGTTTCAAGATTACTCGCATTGACATCCAAAGAACTCTTCACAACTTGTGGCTCAGGTTCTGATTCTAACATCAGACTTTTTCGGTTTCGTTTCTTCAAATGAACAATTGGTTTTTCTTCTTCGTCTTCTATCTGACTGACTTCCATAGTTTCTTTGGATGGTTCTTCAATAACTTCATTATTAACGGACGATACAGTTGGTTTTGGTTGATCTTGGGGTGAAGACGACTGCTTCCGTTTTCTTGATCTTTTGGTCACAATTTCATCTTCCAACTCAGTACTACCCGATAGGTAAAACGAAGCAGCGAAACTTGATCTACGGTGAGGCCTTGTAGATTTTGGTGGATTTTCAATCTCAATTGGTTTGTCTAAGTCTTCATTCTCTGTTTTGCATTGGACTTCAGCTTGAATGTTTCCAGGATCTTCAACAGCTTCTTTTGCGATTGGTTCATCATTGGAATCAACAGTTTCAGTTACATTCTCTGTTGGTAGATCTCCAGAATGCTCAATTAACACGTTATGAATACTTTTTCTCCTCTGCTGACCTTCGTTAGATTTTGCTGCCTTCTCAGGGTTTTTGCTTTCAATGGAAGTGTCGGCAGCAATGGTAGATCTTCTTTTGGGTGTGACAGGTGTGTCAGTAGACTCAATCTCCGATTCTTCCACTCCATTCATTTCAAATTTAGGTTCTTCTAAAAGTTCAGTGGTCTTGAACGTTTCACTTTTATGATTTATTTTCTTTTGTCTTTTCTTTGAAGTCTTTATTTTTGGCTTACGGCCTCGCTTTTTCAGCTGGATGACAGGTTTATCTTCATTTACCTCTATTGACTCAACTGAAGTTATTTTTTCCTCAGTCTTGCCATTCAAATCTACTGTTTCGGTTGTTTGAATAGTTTCCTCAGATTTTTTAATGTCATCTGAAGAATTTTCTGTAGAAGTATTTTCCTCAATTTTCACTACCTGATCAACTACTCCATTCTCAATGATTTCCTTGGACAGTCTAGATTTTCTTCGCTTTGATGATCTAACGGAGTTTCCACCACCATAAAACGAAGCTGCAAAACTAGACCTTCGATTTTTTGTTTCGATCTCTTCAGTAGCTGTATTATCCTTAGTTGCTTCTTCTGCTTCTGATGGTTCTTCTTTAACAATATCCAAAATTTCTTCCACTGGTGGGATCTGCTCGTGAATGTGCTTCAAGCTGCAATTGGAATCTGTTGAATTTCTTCTACTTTGTGAAACTTCTTTGGCTTTGACAACATCAAGATTGAATTGTTCAGCTTGATGTATAACTTTGCTGGCTTTTTCCACCTTGGCCAACATTTCTTCCATAATCGCTTGAACAATCTTTCGAACTTCGTCACTTCCTTGGACTTGGACAGAAGAAGTAGAAGGAGTAGTGTTGGAAGACCCATAAAAGGCTGTAGATCTTCTAATGCGATCAGAAGTAGGTGTCCGAGGTTCAAAAGTTTTCTTTTTTTCTGGTTTTCGAACCCTTTTGTTTTTCTCTTGCTCTGAGGCATTATTTTGTTGTTCTTTTTTGACATTTTTGACAACTCGCTTCCGTTTCTTCGTCTTACCACGAGAGTTCTTTTTCTCCTTCTTGATGATGACAGCTTGACGACGAGTCATTCGACCACCGTTCAAAGCTGCAAGGGGAGGAGCACGGTTGAAACGCTCAAATCGAGCTCTTTTTCGTACGGCTGCCTCTTCTGGATTTTCCGAATTTCTTCTGGCATTATTGGCCTCGTTTTGAACTCGTTTCCGCTTCTTTTTCTTTTTACTCACATCCCAATCATTTTGGCCTCCACATTCTAGGACATGAACGTAGAATGCTTCACGATCTTCAAAAACAGTAGAACATTTTGAACAGTTGAAACTCGACACGGTTTTTTCTTCTGCTTTTTCTTCTTTTTTGATTTTCCGGATGCCCAACATTTTCACTTTTTTGTTTTTGCCAAGATTTCGGCCTACTTGAGGATGCATCAGATCGGAAGGTGGCAAGTTGAGATCGCGTTTTAATGTAACGTGAGTAACCAGACAGTAAGGATGGGCTTCCCATTTATGATGAAGTATTTCACGCAATTCGTCATAAACTATAATGAAAAACGAATGAAAAAATTTCTAGGTCATTTTTGATAGATTTTTCTCGTCATACCTGTAGCACAAGATGAACACATAAAGTCATGAGGCTTTTCCCATTCGCCATTCAAAGCTCCGGCAACTAAATTGGATTCATTGGATTCTTTGGTCTTTTTGGTCTTCTTTTGACGTTCGTTTTGCGTCATGTATTTAACAGATTTGTTAACTTGTTTTAATTGAAGGCCTTGGGCTAGCACACTTTTTCGCGTGACCTCTTTCGTGCTCATAGGACTTGGCTTCTTTCTTGTATTGAATGCGTCCTGAAATATGTTTTCATAATGATGTCTTTTGATCGCTATCATAATATCAAGAAGTGTAAAAGTTACCTGAAACAGTCTTTGTTCTGACCAAGACACCGAGGCCATTTGCTGTAAAAACTCGATGCTTTGATACTTTTGCCAATTCAAAACTCGATTGGAGGACTCCCATCCGGACTCCCATACATCCTTCCGCGTCCATTTCTCACTGACATTCATTTTGACTTTTTCAACAGTGCCCAAAGTCTTGGCCTGGAATTCTTGAGCGTCTACAGATCCAATATCTTTAATCGTTCCATGCATGTTGTTAAAAGTCACTTCAGGTACACTGTCTAAGGCATTGACCAAGCATGTATTCAAGTCAGCGTCGACTTCTTTGACCTCACGATTGATGATACGCCATGAGTTGTTGGATGCACCATTTTTAACGTGGTTTAAAGAGGAGACTTGGGTCGTCGTCGGATGAGCATCGGATTTATGCAGGCCAAGTTCGGAGAAGGAAGGAAATGATTGAAGGCATTGAAGACACTGGAAACTTGGCTCCTTTTCAAGTACCGATGATACGATGGTGGAAACACGCTCATTGTCCACTGCCGAGAGTCGCCTAGAAAACAAACATAAAGTCAAAACAAATTGAAAATAAAGAAAGGCAACAGCAATTTTTACAGTAAACTTTGAGAAGTAAAATGAATCCAATGCTCCTTCACCATGCTTCCAACTTTTGAGAATGACGCTAACAATTGAAACATCGAAAATGCGTTGGGTTGCGCTACAACGAAAAAAGGCCACGCAACCTCCGATTTACGTACCTTTCAGGCTTGGAAATAACTTTATTTGGTGTTTTGATTGGCTGTTTTTTCTTAACGACCTTTTTCTTGACTTTATTGCCAGTCTTCTTTGCATTGTCCTTGGCAGTTGTGTTGTTGGAACTACTTTTAGTAGATGAATTTGAGGTAGTCGACATTGAAATCAATTTTTTCCATTCGAGATCATCATCATTTGAAGACAGCATTGCTACCAACGTATTGGTAGTACTTTTGCACTTACGATCAGGCCTTTTGTTTGTAACAGGAGGAGATGGAAGACTTTCTGGAACCTCTGCTGGAGGATCGTCGAGAAACTCTTGTAAGTCTTCTTCAGTAGCAAGGTGCCCATTTTTGGTATGTTTCCGAATCCTTTTCTTGTTCGGACTTTCTCCTTCTATTTGATTTCTTTCCAGTCCATTTTCTACAGTTTTTGTGTTTTCTAAATAAGATTTTAGAATCTTTGAAACTTTAGCAGCCTTCTTCTTCGGTGAGCTTTCTTTGACATTAGTATTGTCGACAAAAGCATCTCCTTGGCTTATCTCAGCATCGACTTTTGCTTCACCTGCTTTGTTAGGTGAACTTTCAACCTCGTCATTTGATTCATTTGGACTAATTTGTTTCTCTGCATCGGAAGTTTTAGATAAGTCTAAGGCATCTTGGCGTTCATCCAAATCTCTCCCTGATTTTGAACGTTTCTTAGCCTTCGTCTTCGGACTAACTTCCTTCAACTCATGGTCATCTCCTTGGCTTTCACCTGAATTGATGACTTCTTCCACCTTTTTAGGACTTTCCCCATTTTTATGATCAGACTTATTTTTCTTTGGACTGCTTTTAGCAGGAGATTTCAAGCGTTTGACCAGAGGAACGTCTTCGAGATCATCTTCGATTGGTTTGTGAATTGACAAATGCTGAAGAAGGTCAGCCCCTTCATTGCACAGAAGGAAACAGTGATGGCATCGATATAGGCCCTAAAAAGTTTGATTTTAAAAATGAGGGTGATCAACACAAATTCAAACAATGACAATCCCTCTTACCTTAAAGGTATCCCAATCTGGTACCCAAGGTCCTTCAGTCTTGTCTGTCTGCACAACATAACTACTAATTTGAGCTAGTATTCGATCGGATGCTGATAAATAGTACGGGTTGATGTGGAGTCCAATCTGATGGAGCTTCAGGCTGACTTCCCCACCTGTGACCTCTTGCACGCAAAGGTCACAGCGAAAGAGATCAGTGGAACCATTGAGTCGGTGCTGTGGAAGGAGTGACCACTCGAAAAAGCAGCTAGAGGGTGAGCGAAGCGGAGTTTGTCCATCTGACCGATCATTGTGCTGGTCATCAGGACTTCGCTCGTTGACGGTCATGTCAGCCTCGTGGCCGCAGCCACAATTTTGCCGACTGCCCCTACACAGTTTGAAGCAAGAAGACCTAAAATTGAAATTGATATCAATCTTGTGATGCTCTCTGACAATTATTGTCCTGCCTGCTGCCCTACCATCCTGTTTCCGTACAACACAAAGACTAGGCAGGTGTTCCTACAAAAATTGCCAGCTGCCCATTGCAATTTTCCAATAAAAGGAATCTTTTTTTTTCCAAAGCTCGATCAAAGTATTGATTTTTTCATGACAATGAAAGCAATGTTAATTTTGATTATTTGTATTGCATAAAAACAACAAAAAAACTTAAAGGCTGTCATAAATAATGATTCTTTCATTGAATTTTGGCTAAAAATAAAGATTTGTTGAGACAAAATGTGCAAAAATGTGCTAAATAATTTCACATTTGGGCTTCCATGTTTCTTTTTTGAAAATATATTCATGTTCTTGGACATTTTCTGGACCCATTTTTGCTTTAAAATCCGGTTTTGCTAACACTTCATGAAGGTCAGAAATTTATTCAAGCTTGCATAAGAGCCACAAAACATGTCATAGAAGCATCAATTTACTCTCAAAAGACGTCTTACCTGGAGATGAATGTTGTTGTTCATTGCTTTAGCCACACTTTCAGCACAATTAGATACTTATCAAGCTAAAGAGAGCTGAATTTTCCATTGATTATTCAGCGAATGGCGTCGCCTAGTACTTAGACGATTTTTTATTTGTGTTTCCTTTCCTCACACTTTTTGGACCAGTCCACATTTTGTCCTGTATCGAAAACAGAATAGACTGAGTTCCTCTCCATCTGTTTCAAGGTAACGCGCCTACACTCTAATCAACACAAAGTCCTGGCTGATGTGGCAAAGCGGGCAGCTTTGATTTCATTGCATGGCACAGGGGAAGAATGGCCGCCACCTCCGCTGCCTGCTCCGCTTGCAGCTCTTCTGGGAATTTTAAAACATTACCGCCATTTAAATCTGACGCTTCTGCTAGTGCTACGCGGTGTCACTTGTCTCAACTCTCAAGAGTTTGCGTCAATTTCTTGAGAAAATTTTGAATCAGTCAGCGGAAGAGGTGACATTTTTAATCGCGAGCTCAAGCTGCTCGCGCTTCTACATCTTTATATTCTTGGTCTTGTTGTTCTTGTTGTTCTTTCACAATTTAGTCAAATTTTCATAAACGTATGCCTCTAGGCATAAACGTATGCCCATAGTTTATTTTTAGATTTTGAAAATTCTTAGCTGTTCAAAATTCTTAGATGTTTCATAGCTTTCCAAAATTCTTAGATTTTTCTTAGCTTTTCAAAATTCTTACATTTTTCGTAGCTTTTCAAAATTCTTAGATTTTCAAACTTTTTAACCTTTTTAGTTGTGATTTAGCCTTTCGGGCTTTTCGAAACTTTTGAGGCTTTGTCATTCTTAGGTTTATAGAATTCTTAGCTCTTCAAAATTCTTAGCTTTTCAAAATTCTTAGACTTTCAAAATTCATAGTCTTCAAAATTCTTAGATTTTAAAACTTTTTAATCTTTGCTCGCGCTTATAGTTTGAAATGTTTCAAACTTTTTTTAAAACTTTTTAATCTTTGCTCGCGCTTATAGTTTGAAATGTTTCAAACTTTTTGCCTTTCATATCGATATCGAAATTCCGAACAGAGTTGCATTCGCTGCATTTCAATTTGCGCAATTTGATTTGATTTCAAGGAGGTTGTGTGAATTCCTATTAGAATTCTTGCGTTTTGTTACAAACCAAAACAAAAGAAAGAATTCACAACAAAACAATGTCAAGTTTTTCCGAAGAAGCCTTGGAAAAGAAATTGAGTGACTTAAACAACTCCCAACAGTCTATTCAACAGCTCTCATTGTGGCTTATTCACCATCGCAAACATTACGCCAAAATTGCTCACACATGGTCGCGTGAATTTTACAAAATTCAAAATTCCCGAAAATTGACATTTTTGTACTTGGCCAACGATGTGGTGCAAAATGCTCGTAAAAAAGCTCCAGAATTCGCCAAAGAATTCGGTAAGGTCTTGAAAAAAGTCGTGGAGCATCTAGCCAATCTGAAATTGGATGACAAAACAGTCAAATCCATTTCAAGGTTGCTCCAAATTTGGCAAGAACGGGGAATTTTTGAGGCCAAAATTCAAGAGTCGCTAACAAAGTCATGGAAACATAGAAAAAGTGGAGCTACAAAAAATCCGCATCCGCTGGAAGAACCGGGTACGCCACCGTTACCGAAAAAAACGAAGAAAGGTAAAGAATTTTAATCCGGATTCGTAAAAATTCCGTGAGTTATAATGTTTCTTGATTACAGAGAAAGATGATCAATCTAATGGGAACAGCTTAGAAGACAAACCAGAATTCAAAAAATTGCTTAGCTCTTCTCCCCTACCTCCATCGAGCAGCTCCAGCCCTAGTGGCCAACCCGCGGGTGAAGCCCCCGAACCAGAAGAACTCATCAAAGCCATTCAAGAGCTGGAAAATTCCGCTTCTTCAGATGCCATTGTTCGTGAAAAAATCGCTCGGTTGCCTCCAGAAGTCAGTGAAATTGGACATCTGGACAAGTTGCAATCTGCACGAGAGGGCGAAAAATTGATGAAAAAGGTAATTAATTATGAGTAATTATTCACCTTGATTAACTTTTGAAATTGAATTCATCATTGAATTTTACAGATTAAAGAAGCGACGGAATTACTTAATGATTACAACGATCGCTTACAACAAGAACTAAAAGATCGCAAAAAAGTCGGGAAAATGATCGTCCACTTTTTAACCGCGCAAAATTCCTTATTGACTAAAGCCGAAGAAGATTTGGAAACGTACCGAGACAAGCTGGATAAGTTGAACAACATCAAAGATGATTTGAAATCTCATATACAATCCTTACCGGATTTGACTCAATTGCCGGATGTTACCGGCGGATTGGCACCTTTGCCGTCTGCTGGAGATCTTTTTATGAAATAAGTGTGTGAAATTATACAGAAGAAGAATCGTGTTGTACGTAATTTCATTTTTGTAATTCACTCTGTTCCTCGCAATTTTTAGAAACAACTGTTGCAAATTTGATGAATCAGTTCTGTTCGGAATTTCTAGAGTAACCAAAATTGAAAATTGTCTGTCTGGTTAATTTCCATTTCCATCCATTAAACAGAGCATGACAGACTGTTTTGCGACCAAAAACCTCACCTGAAAATTTGCAATTAGAAGAGTGCAAATATTTTTGTTGTCTGAGAAAGTGGTAAATTGGCTAATTTCGTTTCCGTTATGAGGTGATTTCAAACTGCACAGTGTTTGAAAATTACCCAAAACGTCTCATCTGAAATGAGTTGATTTCATTACAGAATTTAAAGTCATGAAGCGGGTTAGAATTCCAATTTCTTTGAGGAAAATTTCGAAGGCATCGATCGCCACAAAAACTAGCAAGATTCTAGATTGTAAGAATACAGTTGACAACTATGGTTTCTAATTGTTGCTTGCATTTTATTTCATTTCATTGGGCTCACGAAAATACACATTTTAAAGACTATAAGTATGTAGGGAACAAGTAATCTGACGTAATTGATTTAGTTGTTGTTAACGCATGGTACTTGATTATATTCCAAACAAGCTCCTCGAGACACAGAAGCGGCCTCTTGAATGGCATCCGTGTAAACTTCAATGTTAAAGGGAGGCACGCAATCGCAGATTTTGGTATTAAAACCAGGTGCCATGGTAGTAGACGGCCCAAATTGCGTACCACAAAGTTTAGTATGCAAAGGAATATTGAAGTCACCAGGATTGCATTCCGCACTGAAGCCTTGGATTCTCAAATGATCATCGGCATTACATTGGGTGTCCAAATCCGCAGTATTAGCAGTAGTAGTAGTAGCATCCAAAGTCCAAGAATTGGTATCCGAACAAAGCGAATATTCCACGCAACAATATCCGGCCTGTTGTCGGATACAAATGTTGTATTCTTGGCTAGCTAAATGCTGTTGGTCCGAAGAATCATCAAAATTGAAAGTTTTAATACGGCCAGCCAAATCCGTGTGGTACTGTAAACATCCGCCAGGGGGCTTGTTAGTAGCATAACAGGGGATTTGGGTAACTTTGATATCCCATTGTCTGGTGGCAGATGTTCCGGAAAAAGTGAAGCTGACGGTAGCGGAATTGGTTGAATCGTGTCCCATGTCCATATAGACATGTTGGCCACTATTCATTCCGCAGATGGTAGGACTACTCAATCCGGATGTTCCGGTCACGGTAAAACTGTCTTGGCAGTTATGCCCATCGGTTACTTCATTGGTTGCCGCCGGTCCTCTGATGGTGAATGAATCGAAATCCAAACGAACCATACAAACCTCGTCGCTGCATTTCTTGATAGTGTAAGTCAAGGATGTTGTGTCGCCATAAGTGGAAGGAAAAGAGGGATTTTGAATGTAACTGCAATTCTGGTTGACCTCTCCGGTACCAGTGATGATGAAGACGCAACACACCCCGAACCCGGCCGCGCAGTTGCCCAAAGCCCGGCCTCCTTTGTTCTGGCATTCGGTAGAAGTGTAACAGGTCCCGTTTCGCCCGCTATCCGAAGATGCGCAAGCATCATTTTTGAAAGTCACCACATTGAACAATGAGAAAACTAAAAAGATACGAATACAAATTAGATTTTGTTCACCTTTAAAAAACTTAAATGTTTTACTTCGTTTTTCTCGATTTTCCTCCTGTTGATCTTGTTTGGAAAGTGCGACAAGCGCTAAAATGAGGATTGAAATGAAGCAGTCTTTCCTCATCTTGATCGAGTGGTTGACTGTGCCACTACCTTTTGGTTCCGGCAACTTTTTAAAAGCTATATGCGCATCTACGGCTACCGCCCTCCAAGAGGGCCCCTTTGCGAATTTGAAGTATGCCAAGTAGGCCGCCCGGCAAATTACTCAGCAACGCTCCAGATTTGGACAACGAGAGCGATGGTTTTTTGAACGAATACATAGAGATGTTAGACTAGAAATTTTCCTCAGATGACCAACGCATTTCCAACCATGAAGACCTTGCATCTCTTGCTTTTGGCCAGCTTGAGCATTGGTATCAATGCGGCTGAAGAACACAAACTTCCTGGAAGATTGGGCAAAGTTTTGCCTATTTTCCAAGTCGTCAAGTAACTATTATTCTTGCTCTATGATTGAATTCAAAGTCCTTTAACGTAATTTTTTGCAGTTTTCCTAATGACCCTTGTTTCGTGGATGGCGGTAGTAAAAACGGAACGTGCTACACTTCCGAAGAATGCGAAAATAAAGGCGGTTCCAATTCGGGGAGCTGCGCGGAAGGTTTCGGGGTGTGTTGTACATGTAAGTAACTCGCTTCGCTCGTTACACCCAAAACATATTTCTTGAGATCATTTCTTGGCAGTTACCGCCGGATGCGGAGCCAGCACGACGGAAAATTGCACCTACTTCGAGTCTCCTTCGAGCGCCACCACCGTCAATGGCGGACCCTGCCGTCTGAAGGCCTGCAAATGCAGCTCAAATATTTGTCAAATGAGACTTGACTTCATCACCTTTGTTATCAGCGGACCATCAACCTTGACCGGATCCATAGGCGAAACTCTTCATGGCACTTTTACGACGGTAGCTGCCGCTGCCGCCGGCTCTGATGTCACCAATGCTGGCCAATGCATCACCGACACTTTTACCATCGGATCAACGCAAGTTCCCACCATTTGCGGTACCAATACTGGTGATCATGTTTATTTCGAAGCTACTCAAGAATGTCATAGTCTGGACTTCCAATTTGGTAATGTGGCCAATGGACTTTCCAACATTGCTAGCCGATCTTGGAACATCAAAGTCACCCAATATTCGTGTGATCATCCCAACTTGGCACCTGCTGGATGCACCCAATACTACTATGGTACCGAAGCCACCAACCAGGTCCGAACCTTCAATTGGCAAGGTACACGACATTTGAATTCCCAAAGGCAAATCATTTGCGTTCGACGCGAAGCTGGAAATTGTCGTATCTGCTGGTCGGCCGACACACCCAGTACCGACTTTGAACTCGGTGGCAAAGCTGCCAAATTTAATGCTTTGAAGGGAGAAATTTGTTGCGCTTACGAAGCTGATGGTAAGGGACCCACTGGAGATAATGGGTACGATTGCATTATTATTCCTGGTGCCCAAAAAACCGACGGATCCATCATTAACAGCAGTCAATGTGGACATGGAGAAGGATTGGCTACAGCTCATTCTGCTGCTGCTAATGATGCCAAGACAGTTTGCTGTAAGTTTGTTTTAATACTTTTTTTATAGAATGTATCAATATCATTCCCATTTCATCTTACAGCGAAACAAGTGCCGTTTTCCATCAGTTTCATTTCTGATGAATTTGAGGGATACTATGTTGCTGCTGATGATGGCGAAAGTGAGGCCAATGCTGGATTCAAGCTGAGATATTTCCAAACGACATGCTAAATACAACCTAGATATGCTTACGGAGAAGACGACCAGATACCTACTTAAAATACTGTAATAGTGATTTCATTTCATTGGGCTTACGATAATAAATACATGCTTGCAATATGAAAACTTCGAGTAGTCCTGAATTATAACCACGAATCAATGGTTAATTTTGCACACTAATGTTGCATCCAACCACAAAATCAATTTTTAAGAAATGACCCCCAACAAGGAAACTTCTTTAAATGAAAAGTGGCAAAAGGCCAAGAAGATCAGTGATAATATAATTGAAGCCTTTAGAGTTCCCCAAAGAAAAACTTTCATAGATGAAGACACTGACTTGATCACAACTGTAGAAAGCCATGAAAGATTAATCAAACTACAAATAGTCTTGGCAATAATTTCATCCATCGCTTCATTAATCCTACTGCTCTCACAACGTCAACATCCAAATCAGCAGTTATATCAACATGTCTCTAAATCTAAATCTTTGAGTTTCACCCTACCTAAAATAGCGATTATTGATCAACTTGCTTAGGAATGGTTTGACAGGTGTTTTTTCAGCGTACACAATGCCATTTATGCATAGTGATGTTGCGTCCATTCACAAATTTTTTTTTAAAGAAATACCTACCTAAGTACCAAAAATGACCTCCAAGGAAACAAAAGGTGCATTAGAAAAGTGGAAAAACCGAGCACTAAAGGCCAACAAGATCAGTGATAATATCATTGAAGCCTTTAGAGTTCCCCAAAGAAAAGCTTTCATAGATGAAGAAGAAGACACTGACTTGATCACAACAGGAGAAAGCCATGAAAGATTAACCAAACTACAAATAGTCTTGGCAATAATTTCATCCATCGCTTCATTAATTCTACTGCTCTTAGAAGCTCAACATCCAAATCAGCAATTATATCAACATGTCTCTAAATCTAATTCTTTGAATTTCATCCTACCTAAAATAGCGATCATTGATCAAGCTGGAAATGGAACACTTGTCAAGTACTGGATAGATACGAACCATACCCTTCATTATGATTGCTCTTTGAAATTGCCCAGCCCAAAAGCAAAGGGAACAATTGATTTTTTGAGTTTCAGTAAAAATTATTTTGCTTTTGTTGAAAACAAAGAAGTTGTGATTATTGCAGAAGATGGGTATAAAGACACAACAATTGTCTACTCAAATAGTTCCCATAGGAAAATACCAAATAGCAAATACCCATTCAAAAGAAGAATCGGATCAACAAGTGTCAGGACAAGCAAGTACTTTTGGATCTTTGATGGACACGAGCCATTGGAGAATTATCATGGAATGGCATGGAATTGGATTCTGAAAGGATCTTATCTCTGGTCTATTGAAAAACAAAAATATTTACTTGGGCCATCAGTTCCGCAAGAAATGCCTTTGCCCATTGGAGGGTCATGTGGTATTTCTTTGAACCGTTCACATGTTTTGGTTCTGTTCTTGACCTATGATTTAGACTATGAGTATTTCTTTCATATATTTGGATATGGGTGTTTGGCAGGATGGACCTACGATTTTGACAATTGGAAGTGGTCTAACTTGCATTGGTGCATCAAAGGATTTGAAATGGAAATATTTACCAAATTGTCTTGTACTTCTTATTTCACAAAGTATTTTCAATTGTTGGTTTTGATATGGGCTTCATCAGATCATAAAATCACAATTGCTAATTCAGATAGTGGGGAAATTGTTCAGCATGTTCTGCTCCAAGACGATGATATCAGTGAGTTGTGGCCCACATACTAAAAGTTTGAAACAATTCAAACTATGAGCGCAAGCAAAGGGTAAAAAGTTTGGAAATCTTAGAATTTTGAAAGTCTAAGAATTTTGAAATGCTAAGAAAAATCTAAGAATTTTGAAAAGCTCCGGCGGGCGGCTCGCTTCGCTCGCCTACCCCCCCCGCCGCTCGCTTTGCTCGCCCCCCCCCCAACGCGGAATAGTAAAA
>LT727955.1:243593-265670 GCA_900157175.1 Oithona nana
AGGTCAAGGGGTTCCGGAGATATGAGAGGTGGACGGACAGACTCAGGATGAGGATTTATTTTATAGATTGTGAAACAACAACAAGAACAACAAGAATTTTAAAGATGTAGAAGCGCGAGCAGCTTGAGCTCGCGCTTAACAGCATAAAAAGTAAACCAAGATTCTCTTTCAGATCATGTTTCCCTATCTACATTTCAAGGCAGAGCTTTTATGGTTTCAATCAATCATGATTTAAAAGAAGTCATTGCTTCATTCTTCAATGGGACAACTTTTGTCCATTTACAAGAAATCAAGGATTTTGCATTTGGCCATGATGATGATGATCATAAATACGGACAATTACAGTTTTTAGCAATGGCATTGTAAAAGCAAAACATTATTTCATAAATTAAAAAGGACTTTAAAAAAAGAAAATAAAAATAATCTATTTTGGTTCTTTTCAATCTTTTCAAACTAAAAATGAAGACGAAGATGGTTTGCAGTAATTAGCTGCCAATTAACAAACCATTGACCACTTTTTAAAATGGTTGCAAAAAATGCATTTAGCGATGATAAATTGGCAAGTAAAATTAACTTTTACCTACCAACCAATTATCGTGTTTAAGTAGCAAATGGCTCATTTACTTCGACAATTTACGAAGAAACAACAGAAAATAGAGCGAAAAAATGAAGTACAAGTAGTCGTGCGAAAAAACAGACCACAATTCTAATTGCACATGGATGCACAAGATGGCACATATTTTCACTAGAAATCTCTTTCGACGTCAATGAGCATAGAAAACTGCAGATGATGTTGTCTAAAAATCTAGAATTTCGAGAAATACACTAAAAAATGGTTTCCAATATCTTACCAAGTTTCATGGGAGGATTGTGAAGAGTTTAATCAATCATGCATTCAAATCAATGGTTACCGTTAGGTTAGGATGAAATCTTTTTCGAGTTTGTGGACTTTAAAACCTCTAATAATCATGAAGAATGGATACTTAGAAACTAGAAAGTATTTAAAATTTTCTGTCGAAATCCGTCGAAATCATATTTTTTTCAAAAGAGCCAAAAGAGCCGAAATAAAATCATTAAATGACGTAGCCAACGCCATGATGACAGCGTTATTATGTGTTTTTCAACGTTACTTGAATTATTGGCATTTTGGCATTTCTCATCAAAATTCGACTCAAAAACAATTTATAACAGCCAAGGACGAAAAAGTTCTCAACATCAACAACAAACAGAATTTCGCAGATTGAATTCACTCCAAAACATTTTGTGCTTAAAAGTATTGAGGTACAGGTCGTCATGGACGCCAACATGCATGTTCCTGACCAGCCGGATTCCACGGATCCAGCATTGGTCACGAAGTTGGTGGAAGAACTCAAATCGCAAGGAATTTTCGATGAGATCCGCAGCGAATGCTTGAGTGAAGTTGACTCAAAGGTATTTTGGCCCTCAAGGAGTAAAAAGTTTGCATTTTTAAAGACTTAAACATTTTGATTTCAGCCGGCTTATCAAAACCTTAGGCTTCGAGTTGAAGGCACTGTTTCAAGATATTTGGGAAAACAAAGCTCCAATTGGAAGCCGACAGCAAACAAAGCTCAGCTTAGAAACATGTTGAGAAAACACATCCAGGTAAGTGTTCTCATCAGTCTCTTCAGTACCGTTTCCTGTGTCATCATCCCAATGTGGAGTAGTACTTGAACCCTTCTTTTTCGTCTTGTAGGACTCGCCGTACCTCGAACCAGGTATTGAAGGCATTGTCGATCAAGTGATTGGACCAAAAATCTTACCAGCAATTGAGCCTCAACTGGAAAATATCATGTACAAAATGTTTGGGATCGAAAGACCTGAGAGTGGAGACGAAGACTCGCAGCAAAATGATAACGGCAACGATGGGGGTGCGGCCGAAAAGTTGTCTGATGTCAGTGATGTGGAAATGAAATCAGCAGAAGAAGACGAACCAAAAGCTGGAGAAAAAGGAGAACATGACACAGACGCTTCAAGTCCCGGTCCGGGTCTCAGAGGAGACATGTCGCCCTTGACACCCGAACGAAATATGCAATCGCAAATGTCGCCATTGACACCTCCACCCGGCGAAGAACCCCACCTACCAGCACCTCCTACAGAAACAGCACCTGCAACTCCACCTCCACCTGGAACACAAACGCCGCCAAGCCCACGAACACCTCCAGGTCCACCCCCAAACCTGACAGTGTACGAACAAGTCGAAGAGGAAATTGTCAGTGACGTATCACCTCCAAAAGGTTCACCTGAAACTCCCGACGATTCGGGTATGCCTTCTCCACCTCCCCCACCTTTGCCTCCACCGCCATTGCCACCTATGCAATCAGGGATTACTACACCTCCCTTGCCACCTCCGCCGGAGTCTACCACACCCCAAAAGCGTCCACCTTCTCCTGTAACTTCTCCCATAGAATCCTCGTCGGCCGATGAGCGAAAGATTTCGGCCTCGGACATTTCGGACGCAGAATTACCAGCTTCAGCCTCTGAAAAGGAGTCCAGCGACGATGTCGAAGGATTGGAGAAGCAGAAAGCAGAACTCTTAGCACAATTAGCCGCGGCCGGAATTAGCAGCGAAGAAGATACGAGTGGAAGTGAGGCCAAAAAGTCTTCTTCAGCTGAGACGGAAACTGAAGCGGAAGAAGATCAAAAAGAAACGTCTGGAGCAGACGATGATGATCATGAAGAGGCCAAAAAGAAGGATTACTATGAACCTCCGGATGGTTCAGGCGACGGATCTGGAGGGTCCGGAGGTCCATCAAGTCAAGATCCACCTAAAGAATCTTCTGGACCAAGTCAAGCTGAAAAGTCTCCAGCCAGCGGCAATGAGACCAAGGAGAAATCTGGAGGCGAAAAAGACTCGGAAAAACAGCACAAGAGACACGACAAAGGTGATCATAAGCACAAGAGCAGCGATCATCACAAGAAAGGTCACAAGCACCGAAGTGATCGTGACGGAAGCAAAAAAGATCATCATCGTGATCACAAACATCGTGATCATAAGGATCGTGACCACAAAGATCGTGACCACAAGAAAGATCACCGTAAAAGTGATCACAAGAGTGATTCTCATAAGAAGGATCATAAACGTGATCAGCGTGATCAAAAGAGCTCCTCTGATCATCGTTCATCATCCCACAAATCTGATCGCAAATCTGATCATAAATCAGATCACAAATCTGAGAAGAAAATAGAAAAAATAGAGAAAAAAGAAAAGTCCAAAGAGAAGTTGCAAAAAATTGAAGCTAAAGTCAATGATCATGCGTTGAAATCCTTGAAGTCGGACAAATTCACAGCATTCGACATGTTTGCTCCGAAGAAACCTAAGGTGGTCAAACCCTTCGTGAAGCCTTTAAGTTCGCCAAAAGCTTTGCCTCAATCACCAAAAGCTTTTCCGTCTCTAAAGGCTCCATCATCACCTTCGGTCACTTCTCCGAAATCTTCAGGTACTGTTTCTTACATTTTCACGAAAACAAGACTAAAAATAATTTTTAGTCTATGACCGCGATTGTTTCTGGGAAATCTTTAAAAATTCTAGAATTACTTTGAAAATATTGAAATGCTTTGAAGTTCTAAATATATGTAATTACTTTGAATTTCCTGAAATTCTTGAAATACTATGAAATTCTATGTAGAAATATTAGAAATTCTAGAAATACTTTGAAATTCTAGAACTACTTTGAAAATCTAGAAACACTTTTAAATTCTAGAATTACTTTGAAAATCTTGAAATACATATTTCGAAATTCTAGAATTACTTTAAAAATCTAGAAATACTTTCAAATTCTAGAATTACTATGACGTACATAATGCGATAATTATGACGCAATACTTTAATTAATGACGTAATACTACAAAAATTGAGTAAACTCCCCTGAAAAGAACAACAACTTTCAAACTTATAGGACCGCGTTAGCAAGACTAATCGCGGTCAAAAAAAAAACATCAACAAAATTTGACTTTTTTCTAGGTACTCCTTCAACACCTGCTCCCGTATTTGCCAAGAAAAGTGAAGCCAAAAAGGTTGAAAAGAAGAAAGATGACTTTATTGTTCATAGTGTGAAATCTTATCCAGACTTACCTGTGCCTCAAACTGAAGGCATTGATAAGGAGAAACAACACAAGGATGACATCGCCGAAACCAAAAAGAGATTGGAATTACTTCGGCAACGAAAATTGGCTGAAATGCAAAAGAACAAGAAGACGACATCCCGTCGAAAATCTTCAACGAGCTCTTCAAGTTCCGCTGCAACCCCAAAAGTTGAACAATCCAAAGCTGTGACTAATACCGCTGATGAAGTCAAAGAAGATGACATCAAACGTTATGACAATAAAGGAGACGATGACTCTGATTCCGACATTGAAATCAAGAAGAAGATGGCTGTTAAAAAGAAACGTATCAGAGATACCGACGATTCCGAGTCAGAATCCGATGCTAAAGCTGCTCAAGTTGATGATGATCATGATGACTTGATTGAAAAACTTGTAGGATTCAAACCAGATGAAGTGAATCAACACTTACCTCAAATCCAAGCTTTGGCCAAGTCATTGGAATCCATGAAAGATATTCCAGATGATGAACCTAAGGAAGTTAAAAAAGAAGAATTCATTCAATTTTCCGCTAAGGGTTACCCTGGAGGAGCCGCCAAGTTAGCCAAATTCCTCAAAACGCATTATGGAGGTAATCCCAAAGCTGTACAAGTGTTGCCTGAGTGGCTCGGAGACAAGTTATGTCTTTGGCAGTTGACCAAAGATCAAGTGAAAATTGTGACCGACTCCAGGCAAATCCGTAAACGAAAACGCATTTATACTGAGAAAGAATACGATGACAAGTGTGGTGTCAAACATCCCAAAGTTGCTTTGGATGACATTGAAGCTCAATTAGCCATGATGGACCAAGATGATGATGAGGAGGAGGAAGGACAACCTGACAATGATAAACCGGAAGCAGTAGTTAATGACAACAAACCAGAAGAATCTCCCACTACTGCTGTTCAAGATAATCAGGTACCTATGGATTGTCAACCAGATGACCAAATTCTAGTTCCGTCCGCTGAAAAGCAACAAATTGAAAATGGAGTCAAAAATGAAGAAGATTCAGAAGAAGAATTCAGAGGATTCAACATTGATCCAAAAGACTACCAAGAACCTAATAATACCAATGCTGACATTGGTATTGAAGACATGGACTTGTACGAGTGGCTTGACGATGACTCCATGCCTAAAGAGTCCTACTTGGAGGTTCACTTTTCACCTTCCTTGGTGACGCATTTGAAAAAGGTTTTAGCCAAGGACAAAGAAGCCATGAAGGAATTGAATAAGATTCAACGTGAAAACAAGACAAAGAAGACCAATGTCAAAAACCAACCATGGAAGCCCAAAGATCCACAAGACTATCCTCTGCCTCCTTCTCCAGAATCCAATCCTTCAGACAGCAGTGATAAAGGTAACAATTTTCACCTTTTTGTTTCTTGACAAGTCAAAATTTAAAAAGTTTTATTTTTTGCAGGATCGGTGAGTCCTCCAAATGGATCAACACCTCAAAAGAAAAAGGCTTCAAAGGCTGCTCCTACTACAGTTATTGCGCAAAGTAAGACTTTTAAAAACCTGTTTCAAATGATGATCAAAGTTCTGTGCATTTCCTGATTTTTCAGATAATGATACTCCCAGGCCTACTCGAAGATCCCTCAGAAGAGCTTGCTAAACGCCATCACGCGGCAAACGTTACTATTTTCCAGAAAGATAAAAAAAATTATATGTGCTATACCCTGTATTTTTCCTGTATCTGAATAATTTTTGTGTCGTCGTACTTCAATTGTCGTGCTACTATACTTGTATGTTTATTACGAATTTAAAAAATGTGTATCATCATCTCGAGTTTGTTTTTTGCTATGCCTCTATAATTCCACGAAAAAATTGAAATACAAACGTTTGAAATTTCCCGCTAAAACGATAACAGTTTTAAAAAATACATCGAAATTTTTGAATTTCCCGCGCTACTTTTCTCAGCAGCCAGTATCATACTGAGAAAATCAGCTGACGTTTATTACGTCACAAACAGCAGTACTGTACAGCAAACTGTGTGTCGTAGCAGCAGGAGAAGAGCATTGTGACTTTGAAAGCCTTGTAGAAGAAGAAGATCATCAGTGAGTCCTAAGTTTTGTTTACTCCAAATGTTGTGTTGTCTTCTTTGTGAATTGTGATTTTCCGTGATTGTGCAACTTGTCAACTGCTCAATGTGGCGACTTCCTCGGAAACAATCTAATCTTGATCATGTCCCGCCATTTCAAAGACTTTGGGGCTAGTAATTTTGGACAGCTTTTTAGTCAATTGAGTGATAATATCAGATCCAACGCTGAACAACTGGTCAGTGCTGCTTTGACAGGAGAAGCCTCTTGTCGTCCAGATCCTTCCGGGCAGCGAGGGACGGGCCATCCGGAGTCGGAGAGTTCAGCCTCTCCCAGTCCTAGAAGATCATCAGCCAGGCCAACGAGTTCAACTTCATCAAGTCAGGCCACCACGCCAGATGAAATTGTAGGAAATCTTTTTTCTCAGGTATACTTAGGATCAGATACTTTGTTTATCTTCTTTTCATGTTTTACCGACTTTTTTGTATCGTGTGTGGGTAGAATCATATTGTAAATTTTTTTGTTCATCTTTCGTGCATTACTCACAAATACTAGTTTCAGTTGCAGTCTTAAAAAGTCTTTGTTCATAGGGCTAAACGTTACGTCGAGTCATCAAGTTTCAACATTCAGGATTTCGTCACATGACATTAGACCCTTCTTTAATCTTGTTTGCTGCAGTTTTTGTTTACATAGCATTCAACAACTTCTTCTTTATCAAGGCCTCCTTCTCTTCTTTACAGTTTTCTCGAGGTGGGGGTGCAAGCAGCGGTGGATCTTCTATGGGTAATGCTGGTTTTTGCAGTTCTCGTCATACCAACACGGTGAAACCCGGAGACCAACCAAGTAGTAGCCAAGAGGCTGCAGCAATGCTCTGTGATATTTGTTCAACCAAGTTCACCCTCTTCAATAGAAAAGTAATCAAATCCACATTGTTTGAAAATTATTCAAAATGTCGCATTTGAATTTTGAATTTTGGCATTTTCCACCAATTTTTGTCGTAATGTTGAATGATACTTTTTCTGTGATTTTCAAACAACGTGAGGACCAAGTAATTAAAATTGACATGTCTGGTAACACTGTTTGACCGCAAGCTTTAGGTTTTCAAAAGCTCGCCACAATGGACCTTTTTTTGGCATTTTTTATTAACTTTTGTCCACTCAAAATGTAATGAGACTTTTTCTGTGATTTTCAAACACCGTGCATATCAGTAAAACTAAAGAAACTCCTCAAAAATCTTTAACATTTCATCTTTACAGAAAGTATGCTCAGAGTGCAAAAATTACTTTTGCGGAAGTTGTGTCTCACGTGAAACACCGAGTGGACAGGTGCGGAATAGCACCTCCAACAGTAGCTTTAACAATGCTCCTCGGACCTGCAAGAGGTGCAAAATTCTGTTATCTATTCCCCCTGTCAGAGCAGATCTCATGGAACTTCGAGTCAAAGACTTACAAAGATACCTCATCTCCAAGAAAGTCAACACGAAATCTTGCGTAGGTGAGTCGTCTCTCGCAAAGACATGCAATCTGGATTATATATATATAGGACATGCAGGCAATGGCAAAACTTTTTTACTCAATGTCATTGACAAGTTCTCCATTTCTCATTATGACAGTATTTGAAAATTATCGAATAACTTTTGTATTTTCACAGAACTGTAATTTTAAATTCGAAAGAAAAAAAAAATTCCGTTCTTTTGATGCTTAGATTTTTGTCAGACACTGCATAAGTAAAAGAAAAATCGATGGAGAAAGGAAGTCGTAATAAACTATTTAGACAAAGACCCCGTTTCACAGATTTCAATCAAGATGACATTGAAGAAATCCGCATTTGTAAGTGTTTCTCATTTTTATGTATTTCAGAAAAGAAAGATTTGGTTGAATTAGTGATACGTCAAAATGCCTCCTCTTCAACAGTATCAGGATCCGGAGGACAACAAGAAAGTAGTTCTTCAAGTACTCGACCTACTAATCCTCCGGCACCAGTACAGTCAGGTTCAAGTTCACGGAGGGCTCCAGAAGAGCGACAAAAAAGCTTTCCCAAAGCCTACGTGGAAAGCACACATCGGCATGAATGGTTGGAGAAAATGAATGAGAATGCCAACCAGAATGATGCTGCGGATCAGGTTCAGTTAAGTTGCGAAGAAGACGATGATGATTTCATCGTGGTCACACCGGTCACTCCAATGACAAGTAAGTTTAGAAAAACAATGGGAAAATGTGGTAATGAATGGTCAATAATGCATTCTTGATCTTGTCTTTGATCCTGGATTTGGATTTTTTCTGAATGGTACTCGTCTTTTGATGGTGATCAGCTTCTTCTATAATTATGACATAAATGATTGAGACTTGCACTGTTTCATTGCCCATGTTGAACTGTAGAACACTTGATATTTAACAAGTTTGATAAGAAAATCTTTGAGTCATGAGTTTCCTGCCGCTGCCCAACCTTTTTTTCGGCTTTTTTATGACTTGCTTTAAAACACAGCGTTTGAAAATGACTCGGAAAAGTCTCATTTTACAACGTTTATTTTTCATAGTTGAAATCTGCTTACATACAGTTGACATTTTCCCCATTTTAGGCGCGAAAATTCAAATGAGATATTTTTTGATGATTTTTCAACACTTTCAACTTTGTTTGTTACAGGTGAACCGCAACAAAATGAGTCAGAAAATAACAAGGAAAATGACCCCCCAGAGGAAGCTGTTGAAGCTGTTGAAGAAACCCCCATTGAACCCATGATACAAGATCAAGATGATAGCGAACAAGCAACTAACGAACAAATTGACGAAAATAGATCTTCCAGCACTTCAGAAACAGAGCAAATAGGCGCTTCGGCGCTACCCGAAAATAATTCTGCAGAATCCAAAGAAACGAGTGAGAAAATTAGAAATGATGAAACTGCTTCTAAGTCAGTACCTATCAACATTGATAAACCTAAAGAAAGTAATCTTGACGTGGTAAGAAAAGCAAAACAGAAATTTGAAAGAAAAAATATTTATAATGATTTTGATTTTTCGCAGCCCAATGATAGTTCGTTGTCAATGAGTGAGAGCCCAAGACGTTTTGCAAATCAAGGCCTCGTCTACCTTAGTGAAATTGAAAATGTAGCGGACATTCAAGACTTGTCCGTCAAGCAAGCCAAGGATATTTTGGCCATGAACCGGGTCAATTTCAAAGGGGTCGTAGAAAAAGATGAGCTTTTAAAACACGTTTCCAGACTCTGGAAACAAGAGAAACAAGCTCAAGAAGGTATATTTCACAACTCACACTATTCGAAAAGTCAATTTTTTTCCAAAAATTCAATTTTTACAACAAAACCAATATTTTCACGAGTTTTTCACCCAAAATTGTTTTGACAAATTTTTTCGTGAAATCAAACTTGTCAACAGCAAAAAAGTCCAAAACCGCAACATTTCCACGAGTTTTTCACCCAAAAAAATCGACAATTTTTACTCGGGAAATCGAAGTTGAATTTATGAACAAAAAATGAAGATTTCGAACAGTGTGAACTGTTTGAAAACCACTCTACAAGCCTTAAAAAATCTTGAAATGTCTTTTCAGATAAAGATGCTATGGTGGACTCAGACTTGTGCAAGATCTGCATGGACAACCCAGTGGACTGCGTGATGCTGGAATGTGGACACATGTGTACTTGCACAACATGTGGAAAACAAATGGCTGAATGCCCCATATGTAGGCAGTATGTTGTCCGCGTTGTTCGCACTTTCAAGGCTTGAAAATGCAAAAAAAAANTACATAAAATGGCGGCGATGACACCAAGTCGCACTACTCCTTCTATATAGTATTCTAAACAAAACCAATATTTTCACGAGTTTTTCACCCAAAATTGTTTTGACAAATTTTTTCGTGAAATCAAACTTGTCAACAGCAAAAAAGTCCAAAACCGCAACATTTCCACGAGTTTTTCACCCAAAAAAATCGACAATTTTTACTCGGGAAATCGAAGTTGAATTTATGAACAAAAAATGAAGATTTCGAACAGTGTGAACTGTTTGAAAACCACTCTACAAGCCTTAAAAAATCTTGAAATGTCTTTTCAGATAAAGATGCTATGGTGGACTCAGACTTGTGCAAGATCTGCATGGACAACCCAGTGGACTGCGTGATGCTGGAATGTGGACACATGTGTACTTGCACAACATGTGGAAAACAAATGGCTGAATGCCCCATATGTAGGCAGTATGTTGTCCGCGTTGTTCGCACTTTCAAGGCTTGAAAATGCAAAAAAAAAGAAGGCTCAAAAAAGATAACCACCTTGATTTTTCTTCTCTTTATCCTATCATTGTTGTGCAGCACATTCTATAACAAACCAGAACAGATGATCATAAATATTGCCATTCCATAAAAGAAATCAGAAAATATAAAACAGTACTGCATTATCTAAGGACACATTGTCAATCCTTCATTATCTTATCTCGTTATTGTAACACACTGTTCGAAATCTTCACTTTTTGTCCAAAAAATCTACTTTGATTTCACGAGAAAATTGTCGAATTTTTTGGGTGAAAAAGTCGTGAAAAAGTCGTGAAAATGTTGTGGTTTTGGACTTTTTAGCTCTTGACAACTTTGACTTCACGAGAAAAATTGTTAAAAAAGTTTTGGGTGAAAATCTCGTGAAAATGTTGGGGTTTTGTCATAATTGAATTTTTGGGCAAAAATTTGACTTTTCGAATAGTGTGATCTAAGGACACATTGTCAATCCTTCATTATCTTATCTTGTTATTGTAAAAATGACATCAAATCATCATGGAGAACGAACAAAAAATTTCCAACCTCTTGGTAGCTGTCATGTTGATCGGCGATGTCATTGCTTTGACCTTGATTTTCGTGGTCTTAATGATGGTTCTACATGTGCTGATCAGGCACAGAAAACCGCATTGGTTATATAAAAAAGTATCCAGAACTTTACAGAAAAAGGCTTCGACTAAAAGTGTTTCAATTCAAGACGAAGAAGCCATTTACGAAGAACCATCGGAAGTTCTATCAAGGATTAATCCCCAGAATTATTCACAACAAAACAGTAATAATGATGAAGAATTCTTTGTTTGACAGATCAGCAGTTGACATCAATCTAATTTTTCATAATGTGTAACAATACTTTTGGTGATTATTTCAATTCAGTTTTCTTCAAAAGTTTTCTTTCGTTCATCAATTTGTGCAGGCGACCAACGTAACCATCTTCCGGAAAGGATGATCTCATTGATCTCCAGTCCCATTTCACCGACCGAGATCTGGCAGCCTTTAGCCACGGATTAGCATAGGGAGAAATGGCTGAGCGTTGGCCATTCTTGACCAAGTACACCTTTTGGACGCATATACCCATGACAGGGAACCCGCGAGGACAGGTCTTTCAAAATGAAAAATAGCTTTGAATTTTCGCGCCAAAAACAATCAAAATTCAAACCTGACTTACTTGGCTTACTTGAGGATACAATCGCAGTTTGATTTGAGGAGTGATGGCATTGTTGAATGCAATAGTCAAAGCAGTCAACAAGAAAATGATTGCAAAGGCTCTCATGGCCAGTTGATGACTGACCGAGGTCATCCCCAAATCGTGAGATTCTGATATTTTTAGTGCAACACCGAACGTGATTTCTAAGCAGTAAGAATAACTGGTTTATTCATTAGAAAAAGCCAATAAAATACAAAGTTAGCATTTGAGCCAATCTGGATGATCTTCAGGTCGACATTTAGCAGGACAATCAACACAAATTGCATTGGCACACTTATTTGTGTGTTGAGGATTCATAAAATTGAAGGTTCCAACAAAATTAGCAAATCCTTCAGATCTTTGCGTGGGAAAAGGTTGAGAATTTTTGAATTTAGTGCAATGAAATGAATCATGACAAAGCATATTTGATTGAATCCAAGGCCAAAAATATTGCTTCAAAATCGTTTGATCTGCCGAATATTTGTAGCGATTTTCCCAAAACCAAAAATTTCTCGCTGCCATATTCATCACTGATGCAATCATGGCTTTATCCTCATCTGTCATTCTGACTCCCCAAAGACCACCGGGGATCTCAATCTTGTGATTAGGATGATCTCGCATGACATGAAAAGAATTGTCAGACTTTGTCAGCCATTCATTGACAGCATCAGCACCTCGTTGGATCAAATGCGAATCCAGATCTCTCGAAAGAAAATGAGTCACTTGCGGATCTAACATAGGTAAAAATCTCCAGATCATTGGGAATATTTTGCTGACATTTCCCAAAGCTGGAATATGATGTGCATGACATAATTGCAACTGAGAGTACTGACAAGACCATTGACAAAGTTGATCCATTTTAGGATGATCTTGAGGAAACTCGTGGTACAAACGCATTGTCCAATCCGGATAGAAATCTTGAATTTCTTTCAAGTTGGACTCAATTCCTTTGAAGTATCCTTTGACTTCTCTGTTTTCAAATGGGTTGTGATAAATGCAGTAACCAATGACTTTTTGATTAGCTCCTCGTTGAACACTTTCTTCACTGCACATAGATCGCGATTTTGGCATCGCTTTTTGTGTTGATCCGGAAGAACTCACGAAGATTTCTTTTTCACAGTTGCAAATGGAATCTTTATAAACTTTTGGCTTCGTTTCTAAGTTATCTTCAGCTTGATACACAGTGTTTGAAAATCACCCAAAATGTCGAATTTGAATTTTTGAATTTTGGCATAGCTCGCAATGTTGAATGAGACTTTTTCTGTGATTTTCAAACACCGTGCCTTGATATGGCTCCTTGATTTTCTGGTACTTTTTGATAGCTTCTTTGAAAAATCCTTCTAAAACGTTGACATTGCTGACTTTACCAAATAAAGCTTTGAATTTCGGCTCCTTTAATAGAATTTTCTTTAGTCCTTCCTTGACCTTGTCTTGTTGATTTTCACATAAAGTGTCTTGAGCATTACAATGTTCACTCATTTTCTCACCAAAAACTTTTTTATCAAATATCACAAAGAAAAGTAGTGTGACGTTAAGAAACTTCATTTTGGCAGTGAGTACCTTGCATATTTGAAGTTATCGAAGCATGAACCAGGTGAATATAGTCTGGTTATCACTGTACCAGAACGATCACCTGAACTTTTTATGACCGGTTGTACAAAGCACTTGGTAGTGACCACTGAACAAGAAAAGATGACAACAAATATAATTAAAGCTTTTGCAACTGTTTTGGTTCTTGCTCAAGTAGGTACTGCTCAAGGTCATTGCAAAGAATTTGATATTGAGAAACATCATCCGGATGATCCAACCATACTAATATCACGTAAGAAGTTTAGATTCAATGGTATTCAAAACACACTGTTCGAAATCTTCATTTTTTGTCCAAAAATTCAACTCTGATTTCCCGAGAAAATTGTCGATTTTTTTTTGGGTGGAAAACTCGTGAAAATGTTGTGGTTTTGGACTTTTTAGCTGTTGACAACTTTGATTATCACGAGAAAAATTGTCAAAAATGATTTGGGTGAAAAACTCGTAAAAATGTTGGGGGGTTGTCAAAATTGAATATTTGGACAAAAATTTGACTTTTCGAATAGTTTGCAAAAATAACATCAATTTTGACGAATTTTTTTACAGCTTGGGATCGAAGTCGATTTGGAAATCAACTGTTTGCATATGCTATGCTTCTGGAATTACAAAGAACCACCAAAATGCAAGTATTTTTACACCCAACAACTTACCAAATCCTCAAAGATTTCTTCACTGAAGATTCCCTAAAGAAAATTCCCATCTTCAACGAAACATTTTGCAATGCTAAAGATTTCAAGTTTACAAATTTCCAAGGACATTTGTCAGAATTGATCCGGAATCCGGATTTACATACCGGTAAAATCCTACAAATCTACCAAAAGGGATTACATATGGAAGACCACGAGGGTCACGAATTAATGGATTTGATAGCGAATTGTGGACACTATGTCAAAAATCACATGCATTTCAAGCCACATATCGTCAAAAAAGTAAAGGAAACCCTAGACAAATTGAAGAAAAAACGGGGAAAAGTTACATTCATCGGAGTACATGTCAGAAGAACGGATCACTTAGTCTACATGAAAGAATTCTTTCAACGTAAACCATTAAAAGCTGATTTCTTTAATGACGCTATGGACTATTTTAGAGAAGAATATCCGGATAGCTACTTCATTGTGGCCTCTGATGACATTAAATGGGCCAAAAAGAAATTAGTGAGCAAGAATGATGATGTCTACTTTTCCGAAGCAAATCCAAGTTTTGAAGTTGATGAAGATGGATATTTAAGTGATAAAGACATTGACAAAGCAGTTTATGATTTCGTTTTGTTGACATCTTGCCAACATGCTGTGGTCTCAAGAGGTTCTTTTACCTTATGGGTGGCAACCTTGACTGGTGGAGAATACTACACTGAACATGGTGTCATGGTTCCAAACCATATGTTAGAGTAAATTACTCAAAAGTGGCCGGTCAGATAAAAATGTATTTGTCAATGAAATACGAGGAAAAAATCATAGCAGTTTCTTCATTATACTCAATGATCCGGATCGGTATCCACTACCGAAATGGTTCCAATGGTTCAGATGATGAAAAAGTTGGTAAAGTAAATGCCTTTTTTCAAAGCCTGTTTCTTTTGGAATTAAAGTATGATAAGCTGAATAAAATGCACTTGAAAATCCGCCAAACATTCCTGCGATACCCAAGTCATATTCATGGTGACCATAAAATGATGCTGCATCGTAGATGACTGGTTCGGTGCCAACACTTCCAGCGTTGCCAGACCAAAGGTCACCATGTAAAAGCGAAGGTTTGACTTGAATGTCTTGAAAAAAATCAGGTATTTTTTCTTTCAATTTAGGCCAAACTTTTTCCAATTCTGAATCATCGTTTGATACCAAGTCAATTTGTTCTTGTAATTTGGCCGAGTAAAATTCGACCCATGAATCCGTCCAAGTATTGCTTTGTGCAATAGAACCACAGCAAGTCGGGACGTCAAAACCAAACTTTGATATATAACTCTGATTTGTTTCGTTTTGGTTCAAATTGTATAAATGCATTTGGGCAAGATTGGTACCCAATTTGGCTTGGATACTGGACGATCCATAGCCTAAGTCCAAATGTTCCATAACTATAAAATGCGTATCCTTATCTTGTAAAACTCCATAAGGTTTTGGCACTCTGATAGTCTTTGTGTTTTCGATCGCTTGTAGACTCGCCAATTCGCCATTAAACATGAGTTGGGCATTTCTTCCAGTATTTGACTTGACAAAGACTTTTTGTTCATTGTCAACAATAAAGGTTTGGCCAGAAGAAATATCTCCACCTCTTCGATAATTTGTAGCTTTGACAGTCTTGAAATTCAACTCTTTTTTCAACAGATCTTCAATTTTCATTTTTTTCGAATCTTACGATTTGTTTTGCTTTTGATGTTTTATGCGGAACTTTCAATAATCTAAGAAAATCTTTAACGCGCAACCTCGAATAATTTTATTACCAGACACATCCCAGAATCTATAAATCTGAAATAAGCTGCTTTTTGGCAACTCTTTGGCAACTTTTTAAAGAATTTTCCAATTATTTCTGGTCATTTTAAACAGAAACTCAATTATCTCATTTCTCAACTCACTGAAAAACTGAAACTCAGGAAATTGTCAACATAAACTGCTGATAACTGATTTTTAACCGGTAAGGCAACACCGAAGTCCAAATCTGTACAACACTTGAAAAAACACTTTGCCTTATCATTTTGACTCGGGTTTTACACTCTCTATCTCGTTGCCTACATAGATAGTCTGCTGCAGAAAAGCAGCGACATTTCCCTGAAAAAAAAAAACCGAAATCACAGCTGTTAAAAGGTATGTAGTTTTTTAGCCTTTAAAGGTCATAGGAATGAGCCATTAATTTGGAAACATTCCTCGAGTCAGTAGAGAGTATCTGTTTTCTCCGTTTGCTCAAAATTCGTGAAACATTGTTGACATTCAGGCAACAAAGTACAGAACCTCCTACATTCTGACGATTTTTTTCAATTTTTTTTCAAAGTGAAAAATTAGACGATCTGTCGTCATTGTTTGCAATGTTCAGCTTGATTCTACTCCAGATGGAACTGGACGTTTCCAGATGGAACTCAACGTTACATAATCAGAATACATTTAGGAGTCACAGCAGTACTACAATGTATCAAGAGTACACATCTGTCTGTTATTTGCGAGGAGGCTCGCCGCGAAGCGGCGGCGGCGAGCCTCCTCGCTCCTCGCCGATTTTCTCTCTTTCCAACGAAGCAAACTCTGCTTTGAAGCAGCTTTCTAAGGCTTTTTTACAACCTTTGTTTATCGTACTGAGCCTTGAAAAAGTGGTGGCGCGACCCGTCCTCTCTGCAGTACAGTCGAGGCTGCTGCTGCCTTTAGCGACCTCCAAGCAGCCTTTGCAGCTAACGTCAAAGGTGTGGAGCTGTAGAGCGGAGGTCATCACCGTAGCAAGCTCTAGTAAAACGTACCGCTAAATTGCATTTTCCTTCTGCTAGTGAATTATCTGCATTCTCGACCATTGCAGATTTGTCACTTTGAGGAATTTGGACTTGCCGACCACGGATTTGAAGAGAAAGGCGGGAAATATTGAAAGGGATTCATCATGCCTTTGGCACCATTGAGAGATCCTTGGCAACAGGTTCCTATAATCGACAACGAATCAGATGAGGTAAAATTAGTGTAACATATGCAACTGACTACTTTGATCTGCATTGAGTACTTGTCTTTGCAGCATGAGCGAAGTGCAAGCTCCAACGATGAAGGAACCGCAGATGAAGGACATTTCACTTCGGTAAGTCCACTGTTCTCCTGAGACATATTTTTGCGTTACAATTAACAAGTTTATTTTTAGATTAATGGAGCTGCTGTAGTGTCAGAAATTGAAGTGACGGATGTGACGCGTGAAGGCTGCGAAAAAGCTTCTCCTGACCAATTTGATCTCTTACGTGTACTTGGACAAGGTTCCTTTGGAAAGGTAAGTGATCATCTGCTATGCATCACAGTGTTTAGAATTCGCCCAATGTGTCTCAATTGAAAAAATGAGACATTTTTCATTTATTTCCAAACACTGTGAAGATTGTCTGAGCTTTCGCACAGAAAAGCAAAATCGTAAAAAAATGCATTTTTCTTTAGTTTTGAAAGTGGCGCATCGCCCGGCTTTCGGTGTTTGTACTGCCAAATCAATGAATGAATGAAGCTTTTGGAAGAGCAGTGCTTTACACGACAATAGCCAATTTAGTAGATATTTTTTTCTTAGTCTGGGCAAAAACAGTGGTAAGAACGCTGCACGCAATGACTAGAGCAGCGAATGCGAAGGGAACTGCACCTAGAACATTAATACTACGACACAATGTTTGAAAATCCCCAAAAATATCGCATTTGAATTTTTCAATTTTGGCATTTTTCGCCAATTTTTGTCCTATTAAAATTGACACTGTTTGACAGCAAGCTTCAGGTTTTCAAAGACTCGCCAAAATGAACCATTTTTGGCATTTTTAATTAACTTTTGTCCACTCAAAATGTAAACGTAGCTCGCTGCGCTCGAAATGTTGAATGAGACTTTTTCTATGATTTTCAAACAGCGTTCTAGGAGGAAGAAGCGACCAAAGCTTTTCTTATGCAGCACAAAAGGGAAGAAAATAACTCTACTTGTCTTTGACAAGGAAAGCAGGGCCTTGACCAGAGCCACCTTTTTATAAGAGGCTAAAAGTGCAAATATGGCAAATTTCAACTATTTTTAGATGCAAAAAAATATGAATGATTCACGCGATATCGACAATTTTACAAGTTTGTTGCGTTTATTTTTGTTTACAAATGAAAGGATACTTGAATTTTCGCGCCAAAATTCAACATTAAAACTGCAGATACTATTTCGGCTAATTTTGATACAAGAAATTCAGATAAGACATTTTGAAGTAATTCTCCAAGATTATGAATGAAAAAAGTTTGAAACTTTTCAAACTATAAGCTCGAGCAAAGGTTACAAAAGTTTGAAAATCTGTCTAAAATCTGACAATTTTGAAATCTAAGAATTTTGAAAATCTAAGAATTTTGAAAGAATTTCAGTAATCTACGGAAAAGTATGTTAAATAACATAAAATTGACAAATCGCTAAAGAACAAGAACAAGATTTTAAAGATGTAGAAGCGCGAGCAGCTTGAGCTCGCGCTTAAAAACAAAACTATTTTTAGTCCAAAGCGAATGAATGAATCATGCTTTTTGCTTGTCTCTACGATAACTATTATTTTTCTAGGTGTTTCTCGTTCGAAAAAAAGTTGGACACGATTCCGGGACTTTGTATGCAATGAAAGTCTTGAAAAAGGCCACGTTAAAAGTACGTGACCGGATCCGGACCAAAATGGAGAGAAACATCCTGGCAGATGTCGTCCACCCCTTCATCGTCAAGTTACATTACGCTTTTCAAACCGAGGGAAAATTGTACCTTATCTTAGATTTCTTACGTGGCGGAGATTTATTCACCAGACTTTCCAAAGAGATCATGTTCACAGAAGAAGATGTCAAATTCTATTTAGCGGAATTGGCTTTGGCCTTAGACCATCTACACAGTTTGGGGATTATCTACAGAGATTTGAAACCGGAAAAGTAAGATCACCTACACACATTGTTTGAAAATCACTCAAAATGTCGCATTTGATTTTTGGCATTTTCTACCAATTTTTTTCCTATTAAAACTGACCTGTCTGGAACACTGTTTGACCGCAAGCTTCAGGTTTTCAAAAACTCGCCAAAATGGACCATTTTTGGCATTTTTAATGAACTTTTGTCCACTCAAAATGTAAACGTAGCTCGCTTCGCTCGCAATGTTGAATGAGACTTTTTCTGTGATATTCAAACACCGTGCCTGCAGAGATTATTTGAACTAAATAGTAATAATTGCATTTTGTATTTTCAGCCTTCTATTGGATTCCGACGGGCATATTGCAGTGACAGATTTCGGACTCTCCAAAGAGAACTTAGAGGACAAAGCCTACTCATTTTGTGGTACAGTTGAATACATGGCACCGGAAGTCGTCAGTCGTAAAGGCCACTCTTTTGCTGCTGATTGGTGGAGTTATGGTGTCCTTATGGTAAGACTCTAACGTTGTATATAGCGCAACAATTTCCCAAATGTTCTCGCAACCTTTCTATTTCAGTTTGAAATGTTGACCGGACAACTACCATTTCAAGGGACCAATCGCAAAGAGACGATGACGCAGATCCTAAAGGCCAAGCTTGGTATGCCCGACTATCTTAGTTCCGAAGCTCAATCACTATTGAGAGGCTTATTCAAAAGAAATCCAACGAATCGACTTTGTTCAGGTTAGTAATAATTCCGGAACATTTTTGGGTATTGCATCTTTGCACCTTTTCAAAAAGAAGACTTTTGTTCAATTTTTACTACAAATAGGGACAAGTACAATTTGGCATTCAAGGTTAAGCCAATTGCGAAGCTAAAGCCTTTGCCGCAATCTCTATTTTCTCCCCTAAAAGAGACCAAGTGCTTCTACACTGTTGACAAAAGGAGCTGTACAAGTCCAAGTCTCTTTTGTCAACCAAACACAATGAAACGAGTCAGCAAAAAGGCAAGGAAGCAACAACCGATGACGTACGATTTCTAAACAAAATCTAAAAATAAAGAGGCTGATTTTCCATGCTTTCTAGAAATTATGCCTTTGAAGTAATTCAAAATGAAATGAACGTCAATTGTCATCAGGTGACAAAAGCAATTCCCAAAGCAATTTGAAGTTGAGCATAATGATGATGAAAGTCGTAGAGTGGATTATTTATTATAGCATCATTCATGATATGAACATCAGCAGTAGCCCTTAAACAGTTTAAAACAAAGTGCAAATTGAAATGGTAATACATTGCATTCCTTTCCTTCTAAGTTGTCCTAAGAGAACTCTTCTTCTTTTGTCAAAGCAAGACTTCAAGTACTTTTAAATTGCTTGTTGTTCAAAGGTTCTTCAAAGGTAAAATGTTGGGAAATGGCCAAAAATAGACCTTTTGAAAATACATAAACGTCTTTGCAAAGTTTTTTAATGATTTTCATCTCAAAGCTAGATAAGAAGCCCTCGTTTTTTGTAACTATTACTACTTCTTCTCTAGCTGTAAACACTATTCGAAAAGTCAAATTTTTGTCCAAAAATTCAATTTTGACAAAACCTCAAACTAAAAAGTCCAAAACCACAACATTTTCACGAGTTTTTCACCCCAAAAAAATCGACAATTTTCTCGGGAAATCAAAGTTGAATTTTAGGACAAAAAATGAAGATTTCGAACAGTGTGCTCTACCCATTTGTTTTCTGTGCAGGTCCTGATGGAATAGACGACCTTTTCGGACATTGTTTTTTCTCCACCATTGACTGGGAGAAGCTGAAGGCCAAAAAGCAAGATCCGCCTTTTAAACCGACTGTCGTTTCTGACGAGGCCTTTCACTTCGATTCCACCTTTACTTCCAAGACACCCAAAGGTAACAACACAATCCCAAAGCACTAAAACTTTATTCATGTGACGTCATCGTGTTTACATGTCATGTTTCCCAAAAAAAGTTTTCTTTGCTTCTTCTCAAAGTTCAATTTCTTGGATACACCTACTACCATGAAGCGGATACGTAACTATTTTTTGGCCTGCTACTCTGAGTTCATCTTTGTCTGACGTCACTAGCAGAGTAGGTAAAACTGAGAAAACAAGTCCCTCAATTATTCACAAGGGTTACACAGTGTTTGAAAATCACTCAAAAATGTCTCACATTTGACTTTTCAATATGTTTGTATATATTTTTATAATCGCAAGACGCGATTGCATCGCGGTTCTATCTAAAATTTGCGGTTCAGATTTTAGTCCCAAAAAGTTGAGCCAAGCACTTCAGACTAAATTTTCTCGCGGTCTTAGCTTGAAACGAGTTTCAGACTTGTTAATACATATTTGAATCTTCACGAGACTTTTTCAGAAATTTTCCCAAAACTGTGAGGAATGTTTTGGTAGAGAAGTAGCATTGGATAACTTTTGCCATTTGACTCAGTATTTGCTACTTCACGGTAGTATCATGGTCAAGAATTTTGTAGTAGATTATTATGGTTTTGGGTTGTGTTATAAACATGCCTGCTATTACTGCTCTTTCGGGCACAGTGTGAGATCTCAAGGTTGTGAGTTCTACTAGGAATCCTTTTGAAAAACAGTGTAGTATCTTCTCCTCGCTACTCTCGCGAGCGTAGCGCAACGAAATATTATGAAACGCGCATAAGGTTTTCTATATCAAAATATTTCGTTAAATATGTAAGAAAAGAAGGCATGAAAAGTCTATGCTCCCTTGATGCTTCGCGCCTCGAACGTACTTTTGTTGAGAATGAAATAATCCTATGTATGATGTGTGGTCCTGTACTCTGGCAGCTTTTGCTACTGCTGCTCTTACCTCCCACGCATTCACGTCATCACACTCTCCTGGCTCCTGCTCCTCTGTCGTCCAATTTACTACTCCAGCTGGGTTTACTCCAAAACTTGCAGTAGCATACAGTAGGACCCCTTTTGCCATGAACTTTCTTCCCTAATAAAGTAGAAGTCTTCTTCCCTTTGATGATGGAGATGGGTTGCTCAAAATTATGAAGGAAGGTGTCATATGTCAAAAGCTACTTACCTATTAATAGAGGCGTAGGCGTAGTCCTTGTTAGCATTGTCTATTCATTCAGTCAATGAAATTGTAGTCGACCTTTACGAAAGCCTTGCTTCTTGCGTAGTAGCTGCTAAAAATACTGTATTTTTTTGACCGCGTGTATGTAGCTTTACTCTATTATACAGCAGTGTTTGACAAGCACTCACATTGTTTGAAAATTACTCAAAATGTTGCATTTGAATTTTTGAATTTTGGCATTTTCCACCAATTTTTGTCCTATTAAAACTGACCTGTCTGGTAACACTGTTTGACCGCAAGCTT
>LT727955.1:266731-283472 GCA_900157175.1 Oithona nana
TTTTTTTTTCTCCTCAGGGAGAAGTGTTTCCGAGGGTCGTCTTTACGCACGAGCGAAGCGAGGGCTGTAATTGAGACCCTCCCTCCCTCTCTTTGAAATTTTTTGGGGCCTTTTTTTGGCCTTTTTTGCTTAAAAAGGCCGGGAGGGGTTGAAACACCCATTTTTTGGTTCAAAAAGTGGTGGGACATTTTTTCTAGGTGGCGTAAAAAAACATGAACTCGGCGTAGGGAATTACCCCGAAAGTGGTAGAATTTTCTTTTCTTTTCGATTTTCAACAGAACCCCCAAGAGAAATAAGTAGAGCGTTGGGAACCTTAGCAATACGTTTCAAAACGTCTCGTATCTTATCTCTTTATTGTGGTCATATTTGTCTTAAAGCATGGAAAAAACCCTAAATGCATTTTTGCTTTTTCGTTCCCATTTTCTACTCTTCTGCCGCCCAAGCTACTACTGTATGTACTTTTTTTTGTAAGGAAGCAAACAAAAAAATGTACTTGTCATTTTGGCTGTGACCTTTAAAGGCCTTCCAAAATAGTTTGGCAAACACAAAGGTTACCTACTGTTCGTTTTGTGTCTGGGCTTAACAGTGTTTAAAAATGACACAAATTCTATCATTTCAATTTTCAATTTGCCCAAAATGACCAAATTAGCGTCTGTAGATTCTGAATTTTTAATATTTTAGTATGAGACCTTTTTGAAGGATTTTTCGACACGCTGACAGCATGTCTTATTTTTCAATGTTCGCGCCAAAAATGTACAATTTTGGTTTTTGGAGTGTGATTCTACTTTTCTTATTTATATTTCAGGACCTGATTCGGCAAATGCTTGATGTTGAGCCCTCCAAAAGGCCGTCGGCAGCTCAAATTCTTAGCCATCCTTGGATGACTTCTCTCAATCCTCTCAGCACTCAATTGGTCGTAGGCGCCAAAGTTGAAGATGTCAAAGTAAGATTTTTGTTCTCTCAACTTTGCAGTTAGAACTGTCTCTCTTGTCAAGTGACACTTTTCGATTCCCTTTTTTCACTTATCTGAGTTAAAGAAAGATAGTGAAGTACATAGTACTTACACGGTGTTTGAAAATCACAGAAAAAGTCTCATTCAACATTGCGAGCGAAGCGAGCTACGTTTACATTTTGAGTGGAAAGACAGGTCAGTTTTAATAGGACAAAAATTGGTGGAAAATGCCAAAATTGAAATGCGACATTTTGAGTAATTTTCAAACAATTTGCAAAAAGTCTCATTTAAAAAAAAACATTGCGAGGAAAAAAACTAAGGTAGTTTTGTCTTTTAAGACAGTTGATGGTCATTAGACACACACTCATTCATTTAGTAGAGATAGAGCACTACAGCTGATGTTACTTTTTGGTATCAACGCTGCTTTTCTAGCAGCAATAATCAATCTTCTGCTTCATGAAAAAGTAGATTATTTTTCGTCGTGAGCATTTGTGTCTCTAATTTCATCAAGATTGGCCTTGACACATTGCATTGTTTCTTCCTTCGCAGTTCTTCCCTGCTATGCTTCTTGTTTTTTTGTGACGTCAACCATTTGTACCATTTTACTTTTTGAAGGTAGTACATAAACAACAACCTACTTAGCATGCTTTGCCCTACTTTAAGAAAATAATGAATGTAAAAGCAAAAAAAAAAAATTCGAACATTGTGTCATTAGACTTATTGGCATTTGCAGCAGCAGCAGCAACCGAAGTTGCATCGAAGATAATCTTCTGCTAAAGTAGAACCAAGCAAGACTGAATCCCAAAGGCCTCGGAAACTAAGATTTTTCTGCTATTGCTGCCCAAAGAGTCACCCAACAACAATGTTTGAAAATTACCAAAAATGTCGCGCACATCATCAAAAGATCTGAAAATACTGAGCTCGCAATGCTGCAAAGTTGAGCAAATGAGACTTTTTGATTGATTTTTATACATTGTGGATCATCTCCCTTGGGAAGTTTGGATGTCAAGAGGCAACTTTTTTTCATCCTTTCCCATTTTTTGCTATGGTTTCTAGGGTTTGAACATCAAAACTAGCCGGATTCAACTAGAGTACGAGCTCAAAGAAGAGTTGGGACGTGGAAGTTACTCCATCTGCCGGCGTTGTATCCACCGTTCAACCAAAGTTGAATTTGCCGTTAAGATCATTGACAAAAGCAAACGTGATTGCCGGGAGGAGATTGAGATTTTGCTTCGACATGGTCAGCATCCCAACATTTTGTCGCTGCGGGACACTTTTGAGGACTCGCAACATGTGTATCTGGTCACAGAGTTGATGAAAGGAGGCGAACTACTTGACAAGATCCTTAAGCAAAAGTTTTTCTCGGAACGAGAGGCACGAAGCGTTATGGAAGTTGTTGCCACAGTAGTCAAATATTTACACTTGAATGGGGTAAGAAGTTTTTTATTTTATTCCTAAACGCCATCTAACCATTTTTAAGCGCGAGCTCAAGCTGCTCACGCTTCTACATCTTTAAAATCTTCTTCTTGTTCAGCATTTTTCTCCAATTTACGTTATTTTACGGTTTTTTGCATAATTTTGCGCGTTTTCGCGTTATTTTTCGCTTTTCTTAGATTTTCAAGATTCTTAGATTTTCAAAATTCTTAGATTTTCAAAAGAAAAAGTCTCTTTCAACATTGCGAGCGAAGCGAGCTACGTTTACATTTTGAGTGGACAAAGGTTGATCAAAAATGCCAAAAAATGGTCAATTTGGCGAGTTTTTGGAAACCTAAAGCTTGCAGTCAAACAGAGTGACCAGACAGGGCAGTTTTAATAGATCAAAAATTGGTGGAAAATGCCAAAATTGAAAAATTCAAATGAGACATTTTGGGTTATTTTCAAACACTGTGCATAAGTTAGATTATTTGTGCTTTAATGAAATGTAATTTTTTCAGGGAGCACTAACTGCTACATTTGACGCTCTTCGACACGCCAGTCCAGCAACGCCGGCCCTAGGACACATTGGTCAATCGGATTTGGCAAGAAGAAGACGGAAATCTAAGGTCAATGTTGAACCCAACACTGGATCATTGTTGTGAACGAAATAAGTGCTTGAAGCATCTCATCTCTCTATCATAATCTCGATTTTCCCCAAAAAAACCTTTTTAACAAAAACTTACTATTTGATCTCAATTATTTAAGAAAGGAATAGAGTTCTTCTTCTTTTGTTGATTTGTGATGCATTTTACTTTTACTATCAGTCTGTGATTTTTGTAGCTCACTCTAATTTAATGTTTTTTTCTAAAATGTACCCACCCTATTTTATATTTATTTAAAAATGTGTAAACCTGGAGATAACAAAAAAAAAGAAAAAAAATATACATCCAAATGTACAACACCAGTTTGAATTTTCGCGCTAAAAATGAGTTTGTATTCTAGAACAAGTTCGTCTTTATTTGCATATAGTCTTTCTTTTCATTTTTTTTCCATCGCTTAAGTTTTCTTTTTTCATGTCTTGATGCTACAAATAAAAATCTTCATTTTTTTTTTCACATTCTTCTCGGTCTGTACATATAACACATTTTTTTCTACACAGCAAAAAAAAAATTCTGGTGGGCATAGTACTTTTTTTTTTGTTCAATTTTTGTGTCTGAAGCAGCTGTAATTTTTTTTCTGATATTTTTAATTTTTTCTTTTTCCATCAAAGCTATATTTTTTTCCTATTGCTGATTAGCTGCATTTTTAAAACTTTTTGATATATCTTTTTTTTTTTGGATCCATTTCACTCATACTGCTCACTACACTGAAAATGTTTCATGGTGGTGAATCTATTGACCATGACTTACACTGAGATTTTTTTTTTCAAGGTTAATACATGATTGTAGCCGTTATACAAATAGTAATCGTTCTTGTTTCCCCTTAATACACAACTCAGAAAAGAATGATTTTTAGTCGTAATACTGGGTGGTGCAAATAGTAATGATTTTTTTATGAAGGGTGGGTCGTAGTATTTGTATGGTGCAATTTAGATGATTCATCTTACAAGGTTTTGGGGTGTTTTTCATATCTTCAAAAGTAGAAAGCATGATGACAACAACTTGAAGTAGGGATGATCAATTTTTCTCTCATTCTAATGCGGTGAACATCTTAAATCAAAATTGGTCACATATCTCTTCTGCAAGCTGATATTTCTTGCTAAGAAGTATGACGCTGGTGCCTTATTCAAGAATGCTCTAAAGTGTGCAAAATAGTGAGTTATTAGAAGCTTGCTAAGAAGTGATCAGATCAAAGAAATATGTAATATTTTGATGTATTGTTCACCTTATTAATTAAAAGGTTTGAATGGGATTATTATTATTATTGATGATGGGAATGGTAACGGGAGGTTGCTTGGCAGAAATGCATTGTTTTAAAGTGTGACAAATAGAAGAAAAATATATAGAATATATAGATATTATCAAGGGTCATCTTTTCGTCTTCATGGTTTCTTTCATCTTCTCTTTCAACTGCAAAATCACTGCCTTCTTCGCTTCTTTGTAGTAGAATTGTCACACATAAAATCATTTTGGGATATCAAGATTTCTCAACAAGCAATTGTCAATTCTTTTCGCATTTTGTTTAGGGTTTTAGTAGTAGTAGTCACTTGATTTTTGAATGGGGAAGAATTTGATGATGATTTTTTAAGTATGATAATATAGTAGTATACATTTAAGTAGTAGAAGTTTTAATTTTTCTTTGTCATTATTTTGATATCGTTTTGTCGCGGCGGCTGCTTGTTTAGGTTTTTTTGGGGGGGATCGATGCTTTCAAATTTTTTTTTTCAAAAGCACTTCTCGACAACACACAATTTTGAGTCTGTTTTTGTCATAGAGAACGTCAGTAGCGGCCTCGCAACGAGGCTGAGGCTGCAGTGGAGTTTTCTTCTTGGAGTCTCAGCGAACTGCTTCTCGACTCTCTATACAAACTTGGCCATTCATGCCAATTTCCGATGACTTTTAACGACCTCGGGCCCATCGTAGAAGCGCTTCGGCCAGAATGTCTAAGTGGGCCTTGGTCTGCAACAGAGCAAAGAAGTTGTCGTCATATACTCTCCAACTCCTACTCGCTCTTCATAGAGCCAAATCTGACTGGACATCTACTGCTACTATAGGATATAGTACTAAAAATAGACTCTCCAAAAACCCCTAATCCAACCCAATAAAATTCACTACCATGAAGAAGCTTCCAAGCAAAATCCACGGTGTTTGATAATCACAGAAAAAGTCTCATTCAACATTGCGAGCGAAGCGAGCTACGTTTACATTTTGAGTGGACAAAAGTTAATTAAAAATGCCAAAAATGGTCCATTTTGGCGGGTTTTTGAAAACCTGAAGATTGCGGTCAAATATTGTTACCAGACAGGTCAATTTTAATAGGACAAAAATTTGGTGAAAATGTCAAAATTCAAAAATTCAAATGCGACATTTTGAGTAATTTTCAAACAATTTGACACTGATTGAAAACCAGCAAAAAAGTCTCATCGTCCAAATCATTTTCATATTTGAATTTTCGTGCCAAAAATATTCAAGATATTCATTAGAAATTGAGACTTTTTAAGATATTTTCAAACATTGTAAAAAGCATCTTCCCAAAAGATTTTCGATACTTTTTTACCGCGCGCATGCATAAAAATAGACTAGAATTTTCCCCTGGGCAAATGTTTTGACAGATAAATTCATGAATACAACATGGTTAGATTTTTTAAAAAGGATTGGTAAAGAAAGAAAAAAGAAAACGAAATTCTGCCAAGCCTCATGATTTGAAGGTGACTTGAATCATGAAGGAAAAGCCAATCAAATGGTTTTTGAGATTTCCCATTGGGAGGAAAATTTTGCTCAATTACAGTCAATTATCTTTTTCGCGATCGACATTTACTTTTTGATGGGTTTTGGATGAAACCTTCATGAAGTCAGATTCAGCAATTTGTTCCCATTCATTGTTCGTCCATGCGATGTTGGAAAAAGTAGCGACAAAAGCAATTGATTTTGAGCCCAATTATTTTTTTTTTGCATCTATGGATTTTTGCGAATTTGGAGTGTTTTTATACCCCCAAAGCCTGACATGATTTATGTGGACGTCATGGGATTTTTTTCTGGTTTGCTTTACGTCATATTTGCTAACGAGTTTCCAATGAGTTGCTGACTGAATAAGAAGTGAAAGCAAGAGAAATACTCACGGTTTTGTAAAAGAGGCACATATCGGGGTTCTCATCTTCCCTGGCGGGGCAATCGAAGAATCCGTCACAGAGCGAGCGATCATCAATGCATCGATATCGACCTCTGAAATCAGGTGAGGGACAAGCAAATCGTTCCATTCGGTCTTCCGAGCGTGGGCATTCTGAAATGTAAGCCAAAATCTGTTGGGATACCAGGTCTATATAGTAGTACGGTACTTTATAGTAGTAAGGCCCACATTCATTCATTCTTTTGAGCTTTTCACGAGGCTCTCTAGTCGCTGCCGTCGTAGTCGAGGCAGCTTTCGAATTGGCTGAGGAGAAAGCTACTACAGCTTCACCGCAGAAGCAAGAGCAAGGACAGCTTCTTAGCATCGCTGAAGCGATGCTACGGGCTCGGTTGCTTAGCTGCCTTGTTGGGCTCTTCTCTTGAATGGGTAGTAGCCTCGCAAGAGGCCGAGGCCGCGCCGAGGCCGCTACTGAGAAGGCCTCTGTAGAGTTGTCGTCGGCTACTCCATTCATGACACTTTTACAGCTCTTGTTCCCACATTTGCCCATTCTGAGGGACAGCTTTGGAGCTTGCTGCTGCTGCTGCTGTTATGGCCTCACCAGCCTCAGCCAAGCAGTGTCAGCAGCGTTAGAACAGTTCAGCCTTCGCAACGTAGCGATGGCGTTACGAGCTTCTTCGCATAGCGCTTCAGCGCACCACCACAAAAAGAATACAGACTATTTCAAATCAGCCGGCATAGCAGCCTCCTCCTCACACGAGACCGAGAGGTCCTACTCTACTACTCGGCCATTACAACAAAAGAAAGGCCTCTCATTCATACTATGCCAAAATACAGAAACGTATTCGATTTTTCAATGTATTCAAGAATGCATTTTCGCTCTGCTATGAATGCCGCCGATTTTTTCTTCTACCGACCAAAAGAGTTTCCAATCAAATCCATCAGAATTATGTATGAAAATAGATTAACCAGGAAGCGAAGCATTATTTGGTAATAGTCAACTTTAGCCAAGCAATTCTATGAAGTCTCCTTCGTGCGGCGGCGCGACGACGACGACAAAAGAAAAGAAGACTGACCCGTTGAAAGAACCGCACTGTATTATCCTCCCAACTAAAGTACTCATATACTTCTTTAGTAAAAGGGGGATGCACGGTGTTTGAAAATCACAGAAAAAGTCTCATTCTTTATTGCGAGCGAAGCGAGCTACGTTTACATTTTGAGTGGACAAAAGTTAATTAAAAATGCCAAAAAGGGTCCATTTTGGCGAGTTTTTGAAAACCTGAAGCTTGCGGTCAGTGTTACCAGACAGGTCAGTTTTTTAATAAGACGAAAATTGGTGGAAAATGCCAAAATTCAAAAATTCAAATGCGAAATTTTGAGTACTTAGGGCGATTTATAGAAAGATTTGACATGACAATGTTAGTGCAACTGTTTTGAATTTTTACGGGTCACTATTTCCTGAATAATGCATTAGTTATCGATGATTTACTTTGTTCTGAGCAACGTTGAAAAAAAAGGGCGAATCATGTATGTCAGAAATGAGATTCGTTTCGCGCACTGTTGTTACTGGAGAAGAAATGGATTCTTAACGGGATGATGGCATCATCTTCAGTTGTTCATTCAAAAGTGCGGAAGTATTGCTATCTCAAGTGAAGCTGCAAACGCCTAAAAAATAGATCACTCGAATCGAATTTCGGACAAAAGAATTTACATTTTAATTGTTGGCTGAGTTCAAAGCATCAGCAGCGTCGTTGTTTCAAATGTTAACACTCGCCTAAGATGATCGATGGCGCTGAATTAATCCACTTCTGCACACTGTTGCACGAAAAAAGGTGGGAATTCCGAGATGCAGATTCTCGTTAGCGATCAAAATACAATACTAACGATATGATTTCAGCTTCTATATTTCCTAACTGTTAGCACGTTTTGATTTTGTTTCATTCTTGTTTCATCTGTAATTGTCACACTATTCGAAAAGTCAAATTTTTGTCCAAAAATTAAATTTTGACAAAACTTTACAATTTTTCTTGGCAAATCAAAGTTGTCAACAACTAAAAAGTGCAAATCCCCCAAATCCCCAACATTTTCATGAGTTTTTCATCCAAAATTTTTTTGACAATGTTTTTCGTGAAATCAAAGCTCGAGTTTTCACAATTTGACAATTTTTCTCGGCAAATCAAACCAGACAGGTCAGTTTTAATAGGACAAAAATTGGTGGAAAATGCCAAAATTCAAATGCGACATTTTGAGGAATTTTCAAATAATGTGCAATGTATCATTTGAATTTTCCAGCCAAATTATCTTGGAAAGAAAGAAAATGAGTCAAAATTCAATTTAGTACACATTGGGCTAGTGTACTAGCTGTTCTTGGCAGCACAACTTTTGCAAAGGCATTGGAGGTGTGGTGTGCAAAATAGAAGTTAGAGCTTCTACTTCACGCACAAATGGGCAAACAAGCAAAAGTTTCTTCAGCTATTTGGAGAAATCCAAATTTGTAAAATTAGCTTGTTTCTTTCAAGAGTCACTTCTGTATTTTTTGGTGGGTAAAGCTAAAACGCTAGTAGCTTGCTAAGCTACCGTGATTGTCAATCGATGGAGTAGACCATAAATCGTGTAGCCAAATATAGCACAAGAAGGAGGAGATGTGGTGGACATGCTCCATTGCATCCGGCTTGGCTTACATAGGACGGTTTAGCTTTAGTCCGATTTTTGTTACATCTAACGTATCTGCTGGTGTAATCATCAGAGTACAACCAAAAATACAATAAAGTTTCTGAAGACTGACTTAAAAATAAGGTTAGAATATATCTAATTTACTAAAATGAGACTTTTCAAGATATATTCAGACACTGTGACCTGGTCTTTAAAAAGTATTTCATATACATTAGAATTGGCTACAAGTTTGATATACCAGATTTTCTCTTGTTTAACGAGGCGCGATTACATCCATTTCTGTGTGTGTATCTATAACACTATCTAAATTCCTAGAAATTCTTTCTTGTTTTCTCTGCTTGGCTTTGGCCTGCAGCAGCTCTGCTTTGCTTTTCCTCTCTGTGCTCACGCGTGCATGAAGTTGGAAAATGAATTGTAAGATACTACAAGATGAGAAGATGAGGAGACTGCTCTATGTAGTTTTATACAAATACATCATCTAGCCGCTGCTTTCTTTTTTAAATACATACGTAAGCAAAAACGGTTTTTTAAACGCACGAAATTTCCTTAACAAATTCTTTCCTCCCACTGATTCTATTTTTAGCATTTGTAAGTGGCTGAAGCTACTTTCTAGATGCTTTCTAAAAGTGGTAGTCTGAGTCTTGGGACACAGTAGTAAGCGCCAGCAAGCCAAAGAAGCAGTGCAAGAATCGTCTCATTTTTTGTTCTATTTCTCTCCTTGCTACTACTACTACTGAAGCTTCTTTTACAACTCCTTCCAGCCCTCTTCTCAGTTTCTCAGCAGCTCCAAGATGATAGTCTTCGTCAAGACTTTTTGTACTATCGCTAGCTGCCTAGCTCTGCCCTCCTCTAGAAGTGTGAGAAATGCAGGCGCGATAAATGATATTCATGAGATCATCATCTCACAAGATCGTATCCTAGGCTGTATTTGCAAATACTAGTACATACAGTAGTCATTGCTAGTAGTATGTTCTACATAAGTGCATCTTTTATATTTATAGCCCCATACTCACATTGTACCAATGAATACAGTGCCTTTCCGCCTTGAAAAGGAATCATGAATATTACTACCATGGCAATAGAACGATTGAAAATCATGAATCTACAGTTCACTGCACATCTAGTCTTTGAAAATCCTTGTATCTATGTCTCCTTTTTCGAAACCTTTTTTGGAAAATACAAAACATGGTTATTGGTTAGACATTTTGAAATAATTCTTGTTTTGATCGTATTTTTGGTCCCCGCATATTATTTTTAAAATAATTTTTAAACACTATGTTGACGACACTCTCTCCTAAGTGTATTTTTTTCTCAGATTCATTTTTCCATCTGTGCTGCTTTGGAGAATGATAAATGACTGCAAATCGGCCAATGGAAGAAGTTTCTGACGTAAGCAGTGTGTGTAAGCTACAATCATTCATAGCACATACTACTACTACTTACGAACGTACTACAAACTCAAAGAAAAACGTACTAAGTTACTTTCTGATAATTATATAGGTTTTCAAATCACGCAAATTATCGTTCAATACATTATAGGATATCACGATGTATTACTCCTAAAAATAGACCCTTTTTTTGGCTCGCGAGATTTGACCGAAACTTGATGATACTTTGGTGCTCCTATACTATAAAAAGATAAAAAGGATGTTGTATTCATTCATTGTGTCAACGGCATCTAACAAGGCTTATCCATCCACGCTGACCTGATCTCATCATGTACAATACAAAGGACGACGAAAGAAGCAATACAGATAAGTATTTATACACTCCTGCTCCTCTCGGATAGAAGAGCCCACAGAAGCAGTAAGTAAGGCCTGTGAAAGCCACTCTCTCATTACGACTACTGTGTACTGTTCTACTTATTCACTGCTACTGCACTGATGGCACCACTAACCACCGCTGCCGCGGCTGCTACGGTGGCCAATAACAATAATTCCAAAAATAGACTTACACATACTTACTACTTACTCTGCCTCCTCACAAAGCAAACTAAGAACAGAGTGGAAAAGATCACTCCAAAACATAGTATCAATCATCTTGCAAAGCAAAAAACAAAATTCTCGTGAAATGTATTATTATTGTGAATCTGCTGAAATACAAAAATGTATCCGCAGCAGCAGCAGCTCAACATACATTAGAAGGCTTACAAGGTGGGGCGGGCGGCATGATACCAATCAAAGGCTCCTCATGCAGTTCTCTGCTTGTGGCTGCTGCCATGAGTTGTGTGGGTGGATGGGGGCGTAGGCCTTTCTCTTTCCCGTGTGTTTTTTTAAGGCCAAAGCTCCTTACAGTATACTACCTTACTGTAGCTGTAGCAGAAGAGTAAAGTTCCTCTCTCATGGCACAGTAGTCGAGGGTCTACAGGGCTTCGCAGTTAAGCTTTCTCTCTCGCTTCTTCGTTTTTAGGCCTGGCTGGCTCTTGGCCTCGGAGTCGCCGTTAGAGGCCAGCAGAGCAGAGCTTGCAAGCAAGCTCAAGACATGAAAAGACCCTGTCTTGGGATGAAGCGCTGACGTCACAATTGCGTCATCACGCGCCCTCTACATTACCAAGACAGGCAACAGCACATGACAGTGTGCCGAGCAAGAACCACCAGGAGCCCATGGCATGTTTTGAAAAAGTACCGCATCCTGCGTTGGTATTTGCTTACACTAATGTATCCGCGCTTAAAGAGCACAAGCATAGATGCCGCTTTTGCCTTCTTGCAATCTCATGAAGCGAGGAGACCGAGATGATCTTTTACAACCATGATTTAGGAAAGATGTATTCTAGAATGTATTTCTGGGCCTCTTTCGTCGATTGCTTTCGTTTTTAGTCAATCATTGCCACCTTAGAAGCAACAAGTCGCCCTTTAGCTAAACGGACCCAAGGGACTTACTACTTCCGTTCAAGGGAAATCTTGGCAGATTTCAAAGCTACTTTCTTGCCTTTTGTGCAACCATATTTTCTTGGAAATATGAGAAGCAACGTTTTCTGCCCCTATCTAGATGTCCAAATCATAGAAGAGTTAAAATCACTCTACTTTGAGTTGTTCCCATTTTTCGCAGAAATGGCACCGTAATTTAGAAAGCAGTCTATTTTAGTATGACTGTTGTAAACGTCAGTTAATGAGAAACCATGACTCATGAAGGGGGCATAATTAAAACAGAGCGAAAGTTTGCAAAGAACTAATTATCTTATGATGATACGGTAGTTGTAGTGTAGTATTTTGATACATATGATAAAAATCAACTTACCGATTTGGGGTACGTCATACATGCGTCCCGCTAGCCCTTGTTTCCGCTTTTTCATCATGTTTACGGCCATGTCCCGGCCTGTGGCCGTCAAGGTGGCCATCATGGGGTCAGCCTCCGAGGCTGTCTGCGAAGAAGAGGAGGCTGCTGCTTGAGGCCAATGAGCGGTGGTACTGTGATGATGCAATTCTGACTTTTTGACTACAGAGGAAGACTCGTGGTGTATTTTTCGCCTTTTCCATGGCGAATACTCTGGCGAATTTCGCTTACTTCTTTGCTTACTCGCCGGAAAAGAACTGACAGATTCTTGTCTGCTTTGCAGTTGAGGAGGCTGCTGCTGGTGAGATGGCTGCTGCTGCTGCATCCGAAGACTATTGCCAGCTCCTTGCTGATTCCGACTTAACCACAAACCGGAGGCGTAACGCACCTTGTCTTTGTGGTTAGCGGGATTGGTCGAAGCGTCTTCGTAATGGGGTTTCTGCCGAAACTCTTCTTCCATTGCCGTTTGGTCTAACACTTCTTTTAAGCGTGCTAAACCTGTAATTGTATCCGATACATCAATACATGACTCATTCTTTAAGAATTAGGAAACAAGGCAGTGGGAATAAAATGCCTTGGTTTGCTGTATTTCAGTTGTATTGCATTGGTACTACTGTTGTATGAAGATTGATGGCTGTCAATAATCTTACCTGTTGCTTCTGTCTGTGGGACGGAGGAAGAGTCATTGGCCGCCTTAGTCACTTTCCAAGGCAGGACCATCAGCAAGAGAAGGCCGATCATGTTGAATTTTAACATTTTGTGTTCAGCAATCTGTATCTGGTGGTTGGTTCAATCAAGGTGACTATGTAGTATTGACTTGCAAAGAAGTTATATTACATGCTAAGGGCATGATTTGTCTGTTCAATCTACACGCCTAGGCTTTCAAGCTCGGACTGAGTGGAAAAGGATACTTTCTCGTATATTTAGTCTAGAACGGGCCTTCTTTGGCTCTTGCTTCTTCTCTGTCTTCGCTACTAGCGTTAAAGCGCAAGCCAAGAGCAAAGCAACTACAAGAAGAAAGGCCAAACCAGCCTTACTCACTACTACTATCCACGAGACGACGACTACTCTTGCAAGCGTTCGATCCAAGCCGAGTTGAGACGAGAGAAGAGCCTTTAGCACAAAACGAAGCAGCGAAGCTTGCTAACGCTGCTGATACTGCAGCTCAACGACGGCCAAGGACCCCTTGGACCTTACTTGATGACGGCCAGAAATATGGAATACAACGTGGTTTACTTTATGTGATTATTCAATTGCTAATCTGATCGATAAGATGCAACTCTCATTGGAGACATTTTGGGATTTGTAAGATTGTATCTCATGATGTTGATGATTAGATTCCTCAAGAAACCAGGATCGAGGCTGGTTTGCTGGTGCTGAATAAAACCTAAGAAAAAACTTTTAATTGAATTTCAAACCAGTTGAGAGAATATTTTACTCTCTCAAAAGAAGAGAAGATCAAACTTTAAAAAAAAGTCAATTTTTTTTTTAATACATACTGGTTATGATTGAATACATTATGTAATAACTACTGAATCCTATAAATAGACCCCCAAAGAATAGTATTGTCGTATTGCGTTACATCAAACTGTATCAACACCGCATTAAGGTTTTCCTAGGAAGTGAGGCCTTTGCATATTAGTCTGGAACAAGTATGTAAGCTCAGCTCTCGGATTAGTACTCAGAATCTTACTTATTCATCAGTTATTTTCAATTGGAAACGAAGCAACGAGAATATTAATACACAGCAAATCCGAGGAGATGCCTAATACAGTCAAGTCAGAGAAAGAAGAGAAAACAGAAGCAGGGATCTTTAAGAGTTGGATACACTACTATCGTGCTTCAAATACATAAACTTTCCAGAACTCCCATGAGATTTTAGAAAGCTTTCAATGTGAGTAGAAACTTTTCGGGTACAAAATACCGACACGTACTATACCTTGTTCATTCATTGTTTTTCCTTCCAAGGTGACACTAGATTAGGGTACACACATTTTTAGCTTTAAATACATCCACCAATACAGTCTAGTATTTAACCTTTATGTAAAGGTACTCTTACTTCCTTTTAGATATAGATCTTGATACTTTCTTAGACCTTTCTTCTTCCATTCTTTCTCATTCTACGTATCTGTTTGTTTGTTAATCGTCGTCAACAAGACGAGTAAGTCTTCCCTTGGGACTGCTTGGATGCTCCTAAGGGTCTTTCACTTTGTTGTCCAACCTTCTTCTTCAGTACAGAGCAGGTCAAACTTTTCGTGGAACTTTTACCAGCAACACAATTACTATGGGTAAAATACAACTACATACATTATTATGTATTGCACAGTGTTTGAAAATCAACAAAATCTAATAGATCAACAAATTCAATAGCTGTAGACTTTTGCCTGTTCGCTGCTGTCCAACCTCAACTTCGAATACGTCATAAAGAACTTATATATCTTGGAGGGCATAATTATTCCCATGTCCTTCATTTTCACGTGTCATACTTGCTGCCCATGACAACGCCTATATTTTGTTCTTCCTTGTTCGGGTTTCGGTTGTAAATGAAGGCACTTCCAAAAGCCTCATTCTTTGGACTTCGAAAGATAACATAAGGTTGAAATATGACGAGCAGGTATTTAGAAGAAGCTTACCTGGTCTAATATTAGATCTTAGGTCAGCATGATTTGGATAGTATGTGTATTTTCCTTCAGTAGGATACGTAGATAGCAAAAAAAACTGTTAATATAAAGGGGATCTTCATCGTTAGAAAGATGTTCTGGTAATGAAGACAAGTAGTCAGGAATGACTTTCACAATCTGGTCTTATCTGATCTGATCAGTTGGTGACGTATCAATCTGCTCTGCATTCTAGTTAAAGGATACGTCACCAGATCGGATAAGATTTGGGCCATATGTAATAACATTATTAGGACGACTACTTACGGTATTTTCATACACTGTGCCATTATTAGCCTCTTAATTACTTTATTGACCTACTTTTGCTTGCCTTAACACTAAAATGTATCCGATACAGCAGCTACTTTACTACACGATAAGAAAAGGTTGAAAGTACGTAGCAGGCGCGACATTCATGATCAAAGTTTTTGTGTTGGTGACCTCATGACGGTTCCAGAGAAAAACCAAGCAGCCGCGGCAACGGTGCGAAAGGAATTGTAGGTGAATGGTGGTTCCGCATATGACGTAGTCACAGGGCTACTTCACTGTATGAGTGTCGCTCAGACCAATTTGCTACCATTAAAACCTGGAAGGCCTGGAAGGAGTAGCGCAAACTAGAAACCAGGGTGGTGCGGTGTGCAAAGTTTAATCCCCTTTTGATATTTTTCCTTTTAAGCTTTTTCCAGGAGTAACTGAATCTTACAAACCCTGTAAAGATAACAAAGGGGGTAAGTTGCACCTGAAAGTCTTGAATGTAGAGTGATTGTACAATGTACACCTTATTTTGAAGGGGTCTCGCTTTAGCCTCCTTGCGACAATTACCATATGAACGTACTTTGGGACTTTGGGGTTTTGTTTTAGGACCTTGGAACCGACTTCCGGAATATTTCCGTAGATTTTATTGCTTAGACGAACTTATCAAAACGGGAGGGAAATCAAAGTTGAATTTTTGGACAAAAAATTAAGATTTCGAACAGTGTGATCCAGACTTAAAATTGCTCTGCTAAAAACATTAAATGACCTTCTAAAAGATGTATCCAAAGGATATGATGATGATGATCAGAGCGGAAATTAGGGCTCAGGGATGTTTCATCTTCGCACTTTTCACCTTTGGATGTTTCACCTTCGGAAGTTAGAACTTTGGAGGTTTCAGCTTCGGGATGTTTCAACTTCTGGATGTTTCACCTTCGGGATGTTTCACCTTTGGGATGTTACAACTTCGGATATTTCACCTTTGGATGTTTCACCTTCGGGATGTTTCAACTTTGGGATGTTTCAACTTCAGGATGTTTCAACTTTGGATGTTTCACCTTCCTGATGTTTATGTAAATTGGGTTGGGTCAACTTCAAAAAATCATAGTTTCCCTTATGGACATTTCAAAAGTCAATTATTTTGATCTTGCTTTAATGAATATGTAGATACAAGGGAAAGATAGGACATATTGATTACTGAAACTTTGATGTTTAGTAATACAGTAGAGCACCAAAAAAGATCGCTAAATCGGCATTTTTTTGCTATATTTACAGTTAATGAAAATCAATTCTTTTATGTCACTGATTTTAAGTGCTGTTTTATAGTTCCTTTTTAAGAAGGTTGCGTGACTGATGAAAACATATTGCGGGCCGTTGCAAATTGACCTGCCATGCCAAAAACAGAATTTTGCCTTTTTTTGGTCAAAAATGGCACCAAAAAAATTTCGTTATACACTTAGACCTCGTTAATGCCGAGTTTTTGGGCGGTCACGTGACTCGACAACAACGAATTCGGCAACAACGGGGGTTTTTGAGCGCACTGAGACGCTTTTTTTCAACCGCGAGAGAAGTCGTATTATGGGTTTCTTTTAACAAAAATTGTTGTTCATATTTCATTTATTGAACAATAAGAAGACGACCAGATCCTTCGTCCTTGCGGGAATTTGTGCACGATTCACAGAGGAAAAAAGCTATGAGACCAAAATTGGAGGGAAGTTTTAAATATCAAACACAG
>LT727955.1:311439-326252 GCA_900157175.1 Oithona nana
CATGTCAATGCACCAAAGAACCCTTCTTACTACCCTTTCCTTCGGTTTTTCTCCCCCACAACCGTAACTATAGGCCAAAAACATGTCAATGCACCAAAGAACCCTTCTTACTACCCTTTCCTTCGGTTTTTCTCCCCCACAACTGTAACTATAGATCAGGCCAAAAACATGTCAATGCACCAAAGAACCCAAAATTAATTTCCCATTTCATGGTGCGATTCCCCATCTGTTTCACTCGAATATCCAAAGTTGGCAAATGCATAGCCTTCCAACTTTGGACCCCTACGTATTTTATGTATCTTTTATTCTATTAGGAATCTAAAAAGTGCAATCAAACCTTACGTATCTAATTATTTCGAAGACTTTAAAGATTGTCCAATGTCCATTTATCACATAATATCAAAACACTATATTATAAAACTTTCAAATGAAACAACGCAAGTTCTATTTAGTTGGCGTAAACGTCATCTAGCCTGTTACTTGCCTGACAGGAAAAAACAGCTGACATAGTAAACAAAAGTGAAAAATGGCAAGCACAAGACTCGCTCAATTTACGCAAATCAGTCGTAAAATTGTAGGAGCTGGACGGAATTATGCGTAAGTTGCAGTTTGAATTTTTGAATACATATTGAAGTACTATTTAATTTTCCAATTAGGGAACATGCAGCCGAATTGAACAATCCATTACCTGCCAACCCCCTGATTTTTATGAAACCTCCTTCAACCTTCATCCAAAATGGTGCAGCTATTGAAATCCCACTAGGATGTAAAGAAGTTCATCACGAAATCGAATTAGGCATTGTCATTGGGAGTACCTGTCAAAGAGTGGACAAAGACAAGTCTATGAATCATGTGGGTGGTTATGTCTTGGCTTTGGATATGACTGCCAGAGACTTTCAAAACAACTTGAAAGCTAAGGGCCATCCTTGGGAATTAGCCAAGTGTTTCGATACCTCATGTCCTGTCAGTGATTTCATCAGCAAAGATGTCATCAGTGATCCTCACAATGTTGACTTGGTCTGCAAAGTCAATGGAGAATTGAGACAGAATGATAACACGAGCAAAATGATCACCAGGATTCCGGATTTGATCAGTTACATCTCCCAATACTTTACTTTAGAAGAAGGAGACGTGATCTTGACTGGTACACCTGCGGGAGTGGGTCCAGTCAAGGATGGAGACGTGATTGAAGGAGAAATTCCTGGAATTGTGCATTTCAAATTTCCTGTTATACAAAGAAAATGATGATTTTTCTAGTTCTTTTCTTCAATGACAATGTCTGGTTCTGTAAGATAACTTTTGTTGGGAAGATTTTGCAATGTTTGACTAAGTTTGGACTTGAAAACCTCATTGTTTTGAGCTTGTTCAGCCAAGGATTCAACTTTTGGATTTGCATCTTGAGTCTCAGGTTTTGGATCAGATTCTAAATTCTGATCCAAGGATTCAACTTTTGGAGCCTCTTCGACTTGAACCTCAGGTTCTGGATCCACGATTTCGGATTCTTCATCTTCATGCAATGAATCTCTATCAATTGGATCATGAACAATCATGGAAGCTTCTCTAGTATCGGGTGCTTCATCGATGACAATTTTTACCGGTGGATGATCAAGTCCACTTTCTTCAGTTTCTGTTGATTTCTTAGTGTCTTCAATAACATCATAAATGACGTCCGCTTCAATAACTTCTCCTTGTTCAGATTGAACATCACTTGTCTTGTCATCCAAAGCTTCGTTATCTGACTCATATTCAATGTTGTCATCAAGACTCTCCACAGTCTTTTCAAAGTGTTCAATGACCTCTTGTTCTGCAGATGACTCAGAATGGACTTCAACCTCGACCTTTTCTTCTACGGGTTCATCCAAGTCTCGCACATCTGGCACATACTTGAAAATGTCATCTGAAGGTTCTTCAACAATTTCAGGGTCAGCATCAATGACTTCATAAGCAGGTGGTAACTTAGGTTTCTCTTCCATTACTGGAGGAGCTTCGAGAATTTCATCTACTGGTGGAGGTTTTGGATCATCTTTCTTGAACCCCAATTTTTCCAATTGCATTGAACCTTGCATATACTCTTCATTGTCATAACCCAGATTATGATGGTAATATTTGGCATCTTCAGCAGCTTGGATTTCAGCTTGTCGACGATCCATTTGAGCTGAATACCATTTATCCGTGGGAGAAAAAATTTCGTTCAATAATTCCTTACCGCGGAGCCCATCATCGTAAGCCTTTTTCAAAGGGATCAAAGGATACAACAAAACTATCAAAAATGGCATCAATTCCATGATCCAACCCAAGGCTTCGATACCGGCGGGAAACTCATAGGCATCATAAGCCATAGGTGTATGATCAACCCAAGCATAAACCGTGATGAAAGCCAAAACAACCGGGGTCAAAAATCTCCATGCAAAAGTCCAAATGAGTCTTAATCCAGAATTGAATTCCATGTTCATTTCGGCTAAATTTTCAAAAAATTTGCCGGTGCCGTAAAACCAGGCGACGTGGACGATTTCCAAAAGGCAGAGGAAAAGAAGACTTGAAGTGCAGCGTTTGTCAAAGACGGTGAACAGAAGGATTCCGCCATTGGTTGTCATAGGTAAACCGGCCAAGAAGAACATGCAACAAAGGCCAATGACAATGTAACTTCTGTATTTGGCTAAAGATGGTTTTTCATCAATGACAAAAGCCAAAAATGTTTGAACTCCTGAAAAGAAAATATTTGAATTTTTAGCGCCTAAAATGTCTGTGATTTACCTCCGCATATGGAAGAAAGTGCCAAATTGATGAGCATAAAAAAGAACAAGAAAGACCAAAGTGGAGACACGTCCATTTCCAGTACTGCCGAAGGATAAGAAACAAAAGCCAAAGAAATTCCGCCTTTCACCACCTTATCCACATCAGTTTGTAAATTCTTGGCCAAAAATCCCAAAATCAAAAAGACCACCACTCCAGCATACAGTGAAGTCAAAGAGTTGCAAAGGCCAACAATGATTGAATCTCGGTGAGAATTGTTGCGGAAATTGTTGTAACTGGACAATACCAATTGGCTGCCGAAACCAACCGAAAGACTGAACAGAATTTGCGATGCTGCTCGATTCCAGATTTTGATATCAGTCAATTTGTCCCAATCCGGATCCATCAGGTAGGAAATACCATCGGTGGCACCATCAAGCAACACAGAATAAACTGTAAATACAATTTTAAAAAAGGTTTCAAATGATGTTTTTAGATAAACTTACTCAATAAAGCTGTAAGCACAAAATAAGGTGACAATGTAATGACGTAAGCCACTTTTCCATACGATTGAAGTCCTTTAAGCAAAATCAAGCAAACCAAAACCCAAGCAGCTGCCAAGCAACCCACCAAATGTCCCTGAATTGAACCATAATCATCCCAATTATATCGTAAGCCCGACTCATCTTTGTTGATTCCCAAAACTCTACCATTGAAGTAATCTTCTGCGGGCGAGACTCCGAATTCACCAACGACATCTTTGAACGCAGTTGAGCTTCCATCTTTGAGACAACCAGTGATGTAGCTGCCTGTCTCATAGCCATGTTCCATGCAGTATTCTTGGATGGTTGTGCAATTTTTCTTATAGTAGGTGAAATCAACTCCCAAATTCTTTTTACATTCATTCTCGTAGGATATCGAGTAGCAATCGTAGGTATTCCAAGATTCTTCGCAAGATCCCCAAGGTAAGTTTTTTTGCATGCCAATGGCCAGATAAAAGAGTGCCCAGGCAGTGATAACCACGTAATAGATGTTGACTAAAAACCGAACGAAAACCATGGCATAACCTAAACCATTGAAAGCTGGAACCATTCTACCAAAAACCTAGAAATGAGATTCTTTAAAAATTGGATCCGGATTCTTTATTAAAGATTTCGTATGTACCTTATTGGCGCCCACTCGTGAGTATTGACCCAAAGACAATTCGAGGAAAAAGGCTGGCAAACCAACCAGTACCAACATTACCAAATATGGTATGATGAAGGAACCACCGCCATTGGTATAACAGACGTAAGGAAACCTCCAAACGTTGCCTAAACCTACAGCTAAACCTAAACTGGATAGGAAGAACTCACAATGATTTCCCCAACTTTCACGTTCTGCAGCCATTTTTCCAAAGATGTTTCGACGGTCTTCGACTCCGGAGGAGAATAGTTAAGATAATAAAAGGGCAAGTGACGAATGCAGTCATGATGTTTGATTAGTCACTTAGAATATTTTCTCAAGTTATCTTATGATATGTAAACATTGCATGCTGCTCCAATTACTCATTCAACATGATGCGAAAAGCCTTTTGATAACTGCATTAGAGGTACAATATGAACGTTAGATAAACGAGATTATTTTAAAATAGGAGACTTAAACGGATTTCAGTGCATGAGCGTCATATTTTTTGTTTTTAGTAAACCCGGTAAGATTCGGCTAATACAGAGAGTAGTAGCCTAGTAGGGGAATAAGATAGACACTTGCACAGATTGCTCTACTTCCGTAGCGCGAGCAGTGAGCTGGTAGCCTCGCGTAGCCTGTAGCGACGCGGTCTTGTTCAATTCAACGATTTTATTTTCATCAGCTGCATCTTGAATTTCAACAGATCAGATATCAAAGTCAAAAAGCTATGAGCTCAACAAAAAGTGAATTTTCTGATCGTCCAATGCCCGATTGGTCCTTTCTTTTGCCTGTAGGGAATGATAAATCAAAGAAATGGCACGATTCGGTCACCCTAGATGAAAGAAAACAGGCAATGGGATCGATTCTTTCAAGTATCATGAAGAAGGGCGACATGAATGTCTTTAAATATTATCATCGGAAAATAGATGGACAAATCTATATGGCACAGATAGATGAAGGGTACATACATGATATTGCCAATTCGCAGTCTGAATATTACAAAAAGATTAATGAGAAGACGCAAGAGATAGCAAATTGGGATCTTGATCAGGAAGAAACTATTAAGTCCTTTGGATTGAATATGATGCAATTTATAGAGGAGAATGATATTGGCTCAGGGGACTTTACGGAAGGACCCATTGATTTTGGACCCAATGTTCCTTGTGGTCGTGATGTGGATGATCCGTTTAAATCAAGATTGATGAATCTGAAGCACCGAAGAAATGCCAAAATGGCTCGAAAAGAGAGACATTTTGCAAATGTCACGGTGACAGAAGACCAAGGATACAACATAGAGGAAGTGCTTCAAAACCTTGAAGTATCAGAAGCATCCAGTAAAAAGTCCAAGAGAAAAAAGAAAAAGAAAGGAAAGAAACAGAGCGATTCCAAAAATAGTGACCGGCAGGACAAGGAACAGAACAGTGCCCAAGATCAGGAAGATCCGAATCCGGATCTTGCTTATGATTATGAAGTTGAAGAACCAATCATAAACAAAAATGGTTTGGAACACTCTTCTGGACCAGAATGCAGTACTTGTTTCGAACCAAGGATCCGAAGTTATCTTCTTTTGTCTTGTGGTCATGCTACATTTTGCGAAAAATGCGCCACTCATTTTTGTGATAGCGAGGACAAGAGATGCCCAACCTGTCGAGCAACCATAACTGGAAAAGTCAGAGTTTTTTCGTAGCTTCACTCGCCAATATGTCCAATCTTGAATACATAAAACAGAAATGTAAGAAAACTTTAATTCTACAGTTAAATATATTGTGAGATAAGTTGTTAGATAATCGTGGACATGTTTTCTAAACGGCATCTATCTTCCCTCCGAGGGTACGTTGCCTTTGCCATCAACATGAAGTGACGCTGGCGGTTAAAATGTGCCGAATTTTAGCGGGTTTTGCTATGCTATTTCAAGGACATAAAGAATTCAGAGAGTACTTAGATAGCAGGCGCGCAGGGGAAGAAGAAGACACTGCTTGCTCTACTTCATTCCGTGGTGTGCAAGCCGTGAGCATACTATGATGCCAGCCTCGCGTGATCTGTACCGACGCGGTCTTGTGCTTCTTATACTATATGAAGCGATCAACTTCGACGAGACGCTATTTTCATCAGCTGCATTTTGAATTTCAACAGATTTTGAAGACAAAAATAGCTATGAGCTCAACAAAAAGTGAATTTGTTCATACAACGCCCGATTATTGGTCCTTTGTTATGCCTACAGAGATTCGTGTATCAAAGAAATGGCACGATTCGGTCACCCTAGATGAAAGAAAACACGCACTTGGATCGATTCTTTCAAGTTTAATGATGAAGGGCGACATGAAAATATTCAAAGATTATGAGAACATAGGCGGACAAATCTATATGGCAACGACTGATGAAAGCCACATATATGAAATTGCTGATTCGCAGTCTGAATATTACAAAAAGATTAAAGAGAAGACGCAGGAGATAGCAAATTGGGATCTTGATCAGGAAGACACTATTGAGTCCTTTGGATTACAAATTATGCAATTTGGACAAAAGATGGATGAGGCTAATATTAGTGAAAGGGACTTACTGGAATATCATGAAGAAGAGCTCAGACGGCGGGGCTCCGGACACACAATCACATCGTGTCAACATTTAAACATCAAATGGGAATCTGAACAGTTAGGGAAAATGAGAGAACGCAAAATGGCCAAAACGGCTCGAAAAGAGGCTAAACACGTTGCAAATGTTACTGTAACGCAAAACCAAGACCAAGAATACGACATTGATGATGTGGTTAAAAGACTCGAAGAGTGTGGTGAAAAGACCAAAAAGAAACAGAAAAAGAAAGGGAAGAAAGTTAAAGATTCAAAAAGTGGTGACAAACAGGAAAAAGGAATCGAAACCAAGAAAGTTCCGGATCAACTCGCTGTCACTCAAGAAGAACCAAATCTCAACACTCAAAGTCATGATCAACCAGTTGATGACCAGAACCTACCAATTGACAAACAATCTCCGGAACTCCCTTCTGCTGGATTAGAATGTAGTACCTGTTTCGAACCAAGGATCAGAACTTTTGCTCTTTTGCCTTGCGGTCACGCAACATTTTGCGAAAAATGCGCTACTTATTTTTGTGATAGCGAGGATAAGAGATGCCCAACCTGTCGAGCGATGACAACCGGAAAAGTTCGACTGTTTCTATAGATAAAATGCCAAAAACCGTGATTGTTCAATTTATACATTTGTATAAACCGTAAACGTGCACATTATTTAAAACTTTATTCTACAATTCATTCATCAGAATTGACTAACTTGATAACCATTGGAGAATTTTGGTAGTTTTGGATTTTAGGATTTTTAATAGGTCCAGTTTCTTCAAGGACAATCAGGGGAGGAAGAAGAAGACACTGTTTGCACTGCTTCCTAAGTAGGTGTGCGAGCCGGGAGCTGTTATATGTGGCAGCCTCGCGTGGCCTGTACCGACGCGGTTTTGTTCAACGATCTTATTTTCATCAGCTGTCTCTTGAATTACAACAGTTTCCAATATCAAAACTATGGACTCTTATCATCGCGATTTCATGCCACTTATGATGGAAGATGAACTTCCTGATCCATTGCCACATTGGTCTTTTATGAAGCCTATACCAACGAGTCAGCCAAGGAAGTGGCATGCCAAGGTCGGCTTAAATGAGAGAAAACAGTGCATCAGATTGATTGCTACAATGCTGAATGGCGACTTGGAGGACCCAAATGTTTTGGATGATCATGAGAGGATTCATAAGCAAATCAGTATTGCGAGGAAAGAAGAAAGGGACTTATTTGAAATGGCTACTTCGACTTCTGAATACTTCCGATTGTGGAGAGAGAGAACAACAGAAGTTTCATACATGAAAGATGAATTGCTTGATCAGGAAGATGATGTGACCATTGACCAACAAGTCCAAACTATGCTGGAGGAGAATGCTATTGATCAAAGAAGGGGATTTAGGCCACGACCCATTGATTTTCCAAGACCCAATATTCCCTGTGACGCGAATGATCCATGTAAATTAAGATTGATGAATTTGAAGCACCGAAGAAATGCCAAAATGGCTCGAAAAGAGACTAAAAATGTTGCAAATGTCACGGTGACAGAAGACCAAGGATACAACATAGAGGATGTGCTTCAAAACCTTGAAATATCGGAAGCATCCAGCAAAAAGTCCAAAAGAAAAAAGAAAAAGAAGAAAAAAAGTGATCCCAAAATTAATGACCAACAGGACAAGGAACAGACCGATGCCCAAGATCAACAAGATCCAAATCCGGATCCTGCTGATGAATATGAAGAACCAATCCTAAACAATAATGGGTTAGAACTCTCTTCTGGACCAGAATGCAGTACTTGTTTCGAACCAAGGATCCGAAGTTTTCTCCTTTGGCCTTGCGGTCATGCTACATTTTGCGAAAAATGTGCCACTTATTTTTGCGATAGCGAGGACAAGAGATGCCCAACCTGTCGAGCAACCGTAACTGGAAAAGTAAGAGTGTTTTCGTAGCTTCGCACCCCAAAATGTTCAATCTTGAAAATATAAGACTTTATTCTACAGTTCATCAGAATTGACAAACTTAATAACCATTGGAGAATTTTTGCCCTTCTTTTTGTTAGGCTCAAAATACTGTTCCAAGATATTTTCTATCTTTGAATGCTTTTGCATCAACACGAACAAATCTTCTGCTTGATCTTGTTTCTGAGGGAAATTATTGTTAACATTGAAATTCTCAATGTTGATTTGGGTTCCGCCAAAGTTAGGCTTGAAGTTTTTGATTGTTGGTATCCAATCCGGATCTCCTGAGATTTCATTGTCCTTGATTTCCAACGGAATGGCAACGCTTCCGAATCCGGTTTCATTAGTCAATTCATGATTTTCAGGTTCTGTTCGAACTGAATTTAGATCTTCAAGAACTTGTTCATCTAGCATAACTTCATTGTCTTCAAGGATGTCTTCTTCTTCAGCTTCATTTTCCATCTTGATTTTGCATTCATCCAAAGGTGTTTGAGATGTCAATTCAAACACTGAATTGATCACAGCTTGTGTGATGTCCGATAAAAATTCAAAACTTTTTTCAGGTTCTTCAAGAACCGAAGGCAGATCACATCTTCTATGAAAGCATTGTTCCATATCTCCACGAAGATATGCTGAAATCAAAAGGTTGCTGCGTTCTTACAATAAAATATTAATACAACATTTGAAAATCACTAAAAAAGCTCTTATCATTTTGCATTTGCGCACATTGTTTGAAAATCACCCAAAATGTCGCATTATAATTTTGGCATTTTCCACAAATTTTTGTCCTATTAAAACTGACCTGTCTGGTAACACTGTTTGACCGCAAGCTTGAGGTTTTCAAAAACTTGCCAAATTGGACCATTTTTGGCATTTTTAATTAACTTCTGTCCACTCAAAATGTTGATTGAGACTTTTTCTGTGATTTTCAAACACCGTGATTGCGTGCGAAGTCTTACCAGTATCTGTGATCAAAATAGCACCAAGATTAACCATCTCATGTCCCACCAAATGATACCAAAATCTGGAGTGGTCACTCATCCAAAAATGTGATGTATCAACAATGGGACGCATGGAGGGTACTACATTGCCTTGAAGTGAATGTAGCGTTACTGGCTCGTGATGGAAGACATCAGAGGCCGGAAATAAATGTTTGGAGAGAATGGCCTAAAGAAAAATAAAACTTTTTCAGCAAATACACAAAAAGTTTGGTGAAGTTGGGTTCAAGGGTATTTCTTCGTATTTTACCTGGAGTCCGAGGTCTTTTGAGTCATTTCGAGCGATTGTAGCGACAAAATCTCCCCGATTCCCTCGCGACGCTGTGGCTTTCATATTAGTTGAACCGAATTGTTTCCAAGCCTATTTCATAGCGGGAAAAAAAGTTCAATTATGTAAAAAGCTTAGAAAAAAAGTTTTTCCGTTGTGCAGCATCAATTGCTATACTTTGACGATAAACAGAAATAAAGGGGAAAGTTTTTACACTATGTCAAGCATAGTATCACAGCACATTGTTTGAAAATTACTCAAAATGTCGCATATGAATTTTGGCATTTTTCACCAATTTTTGTCCCCTGTCTGATAACACTGTTTGACCGCAAACTTCAGGTTTTCAAAAACTCGCCAAAATTGATAATTTTTGGTATTTTCAATTAATTTTTGTCCACTCAAAATGTAAACGTAGCTCGCTTCGCTCGCAATGTTGAACTTTTGTCCACTCAAAATGTAAACGTAGCTCGCTTCGCTCGCAATGTTGAGTGAGACTTTTTCTGTGATTTTCAAACACTGTGTAGCTGTAGTGTTTCGAATTCAACTGCGCACAAATGAAGATTGAAAGAACTTGATTATAGCCTATTTTCAATGCAATTTGCTGCTTCTACAGTCAAAAGATTTTGCATCTTGAACAAACGCTCATTTGCATACTAATGCATTTCTTCAAAAGAATCTTTCATTTCATCTTGAGCTTTTAAAAGAACTTTTTACTGTTTATTCAGTAAGCTTTCAAAAGCTTGAAAGCCTAAGGATAAGCTTCTTAAAAGAATGCTGACAAGGTCTAACTCGTGACTTTACAAATGCCTTAATTTTCCGCCTCCTCAGCATTTTCATCTCATTTAGCTCTACTTTAGTCCTTGAGGAAATTCCCTCCTCGCCTCGAACTTGGAAAACAGCCCATATTTTTCACTTTCAGCAAAAGGCTTGTGCAGCCACTCAATGGCCACCTCATGTGACCGACCGCCAAGGCATTCAAAACACCAAAAATGGAGAAAAATATCCCCTAGCTTATCCCCTTGCACAGTGTTAGAAAATTGTTGAAAATGTCTCATTTTACTAGATGCAAAACGAAGCTAGCAAAATTAGAGTGCAACAAAATGATTTCATAAAGAAACTGAAATTTTGAAGCTTCTTTTACTATTTTCAAAATCGATAAATCGTGATCGGAATAAACGCCATCTATGAAATTTTTAGGGATGATGTTGCCAATTTTGCATTTTCAATTGCCACATTTGATGGTGATTTTACAACACTGTAAAGTATAAACAGTAAACGGTGATGCAAAAAGTTGCAAAAAGTCCTTTATGTACCTTGGAAAATTTTTGTGAATTTTTCCTGGAGTCAAAATTGAGGATGGTATCTAAAATGAAAGCGCCTTGAGTTGTGCCTCCTGTTGCTTTCAGATGAGGCCCCAAATGAGAAGAAACAAACTCTTGACTTCCTCTGCATCCACTTTCTTCTGCATCGAAGGCCACAAAGAATACGCTGTAATCAGGTTTGTAGCAGGAGGCTGTTGCTAGTACGCGAGCAACTTCCAGCAATGCCGCTACACCAGAACCATTGTCATTGAAACCAGGGCTCAAACCAAATGTGTCCCAGTGAGCACCAACAATCAGAATACGATCTTGGGATGTATTGTAATATTTTCCAGGGATCAAACCAACGATGTTGTTGCCTTCTTGCTTTTCCGAAGCTATCTGAAATAAATGTTAGGAATAAAAATATACATTTGGGGGACAAATGGAGAGAGAAATATATTTTACAAGCAGATAAGTTACACAAGAAGTAAATCAACACTTGCGCATCTACCTTTCTACAATTACAAAAGTTTTTTTTGTGTTGATCTTTTGTTACGTTCAGAGATTGACATCAATCAAAGGACAGCATTGACAATAGATCCATTACGTCAAAGGACAAGTGTCTACTTCAAAAGAACCTCTTTCACATAAAAAGCTTTCGATTTGTCTAAAATGATTTCAGTAAGCAAAAAGATGTATGGACTATCAGTCATTGCACTGATTGCTGTTTGGAAAATTTCTACTTGTTATGGCCAGGGTGCCCCCTGGACCTTAGAAGACCAGGATATCATCTTCAGGAAGCTAAAAAAGGCTGCTGGAGGTGACATCCACAAGGAATACAAAGAATTATATCCTGACTACCAATATGTAGCAGAAACACCCATCAATGCCTTAAAGATGTTGAGATTAGGTTTCCACGATTGTTTAACCTACAGTGATGATCTTGCTTCAGATGAAATCAATGGTTGTGATGGTTGTCTCAATCCTGATGGCATGGGTATTGATATGAAGAAGACTTATGGTGGCAAAGGAAGCAGAAATGGACCCAATGTTGAAGTGACCAACAACAATGGACTGACTTTCACTGCGGATATCCTAGAAGAAATTTACACTAATCCTAGCTACCCCAAAGGTGCACCTGTCATGGACAAGTCAATGAAGGAGAAAGGTTATTCTCGAGCAGATCTTTGGGCTTTTGGATCTTTGGTGGCAGTCAAGGTTGGGATCGACAATAACAATTATGCATGTCAAGGAGGACAAGTAGCTCGAAAGAAAGTCAAAGGAGGCAGAATTTGTGGTCACATCCGCGAAGGTGAACCTGACTGTGATATCCAGTGGCCAAGAATGCCCAAGTTCAAGACTGGTAGGAAAGATTGTACTTCTCCTCCAGGAGCTGCAAAACCATGGTATGCATCAAGGCATGAGATCCATCCAAGACCTCATGGAAATGGTCCTGAAACTGTTGATTTTTATCGAAACAATTTTGGTTTAGAGGCCAAAGAAGCCATTGCATTGAATTCTGGGGCTCATGCCTTTGCTGATTTTCATTCACAAATCTCTCAATTTCGTTATGCTTGGGCTAGGAAACAGGAAACATTGTTCAACAATCAATTGGTGAGACATATTGCATTGAGACCTCAATACTTTACTCAATGCCAATATGGCGAAGAGTGGAAAATGTTGTACTATGGAGATTCTGAAGGCAAGCCTGGAAATACATCTTGGCTTGTAGGACAAGGATATTTTACCCCAAACAAAGGCCCATTCAGTTGGTTTCATCTCTACAATAGGTGCCAAGCAAGCAATGATGTGGCTGCAATCAATGATGGCAACAATGATCCTGTACTTGATCGGATTGAAGGCGATACACCTCCTGAATGCATTGAAAATTTGGAACCTGGACAATCATGCAAGCCTGAATGTGTAGAATACAGAAGAAATGACGAAACCGCCTTGTCGTCTGATGTTGGATTCTACTTGAAGTTTCAAGTTTCTAAAGAAGGAAGACCAATGGGTTGTGATGGGTTCACCGAGGATTGGGTCAAGGGCAATGATAGGATTACCAGTAGAATCACTTGTCCGAAAGAAGATTACGCTCCTGAAGGTGTACCTTTGTACCAACTGGTTGACCAACAAGCTGATGATCAAAATGAGTTTATGAAGGCTTACATTGATGCACATGAGAAAATGATCAATAATGGCTACAATGCCAATGATCTTATGGACGCCCCTTTAGATGATTGGGTTTAATATTGTCACAGGAGAGTTAGGCAACTTTTACTATTTCTAGCAAGAAATTTCAAAAGTCGGTTGAATTTTGGAAAAAAAAAATGATTGTGGGAAAAATTGCCTAACTCTCTCTTGAAAACTGTAGTTTCAAACGGAATAAACATTTTCTTATGCAATCGCGCTTGTATGTATCCATGGATACAGCTCAAAATACGTAATTCGTATAATGATGTAAGTAATTGATTGGCACATTGAAAGCCTGTCAAAAGGAGGCGGCGTCAAGGCCAATAAATACATTATTGTTAATCAAGCCATGAATTTCCCCATGGAATCCCTCGACGATAATACATAATTCTTTCTTTCGTCGAAAGAAGACTTCTTGCGCGCCTCTTACACATCTAGGTTTCTGCTTGAGAAGATGCCTCAACCTAAAGATGAATAGCTTCCCGATATTCTGTCTACACGCCTCGTTTACTCCTTGAATTTATGAGATTAAAGATTGCTTTAGATAACCTTTATACTATGGAATTCACACAAAAAAGTTGCATTTCTCCACTATGTGAAATCTATCTCTTTTAACGATTTTCAATAACAATGTTAGCTGGCGTTAGCTCCAATTTTGAGGTAAGATCGAAATAAGGTAGGCGTGTTCAAAACACTCTAAATGATTGTCACGTTGTAAAAGGCTGTCATTTTCTGTCATTTCTTTTTTTTTTTTTGTGTTTTTTTTTCTTGCCATTAAAAGCCAGTAAAAGAAAAATGCTTCTCACGTTCCAGGAATTCGGACACCCAAAAAAAGAAGAAGATTTTTTTTACCTCTTGATCGTTGACTGAAACTCTTTGGAAATGGAATTTGTAGCTTCCCACCAATAGTCCAGATTTAGCCAAAGCCTTGAATATGAATCCTCCCACCTTTAGACGGTTATCCTCAAAGATTTTAGCATTTCTTGGCAGACTAAGGACTTTTCTTAGGTGCAACTCCATTAAATCCCTGTTGGACTGGAGAGAATCTGTAGGGTTAGAGGCCGGTGAAAAAGTGGCCAAAATCTCATCTTCGGCTTGGAAAACTTCTTTGAGTCCATCATCACGAACTTCGGCCGGAAGCTGCCAACAAAAATGATATGAGATGATGAGGATTTTTAGCAGGTATGTTGCCTAGCTTTTCTAATTGACTTTTTCCATTACCATTCATTAGCATGTGATACTAACCATACTAACCGCTTTACATTTGTTGTATTTTGGTCTGTAATACATTACATGCACATTAGATTACGCTGCAGTATAAACCCTTTGTATGCTTTGTGTGACTTGTCGCAGTACGCAAATTGTATAGGCCATGCATAGGCCTGAAACATAAATCTGAGTAACATATACATCATCAAACTAGTACTGTATCGTGTTGCTCGATAATGCATAGCAGAGTTAGTAATTACATATTTTGGAAAAATGCATTTCGTCCTGCAACACACACATTGTTTAAAAATTACTCTAAATGTCGTATTTGAATTTTGGCATTTTCCACCAATTTTCGTCCTATTAAAACTGACCTGTCTGGTAACACTGTTTGACCGCAAGCTTCAGGTTTTCAAAAACTCGCCAAAAT
>LT727955.1:326500-368646 GCA_900157175.1 Oithona nana
AACACTGTTTGACCGCAAGCTTCAGGTTTTCAAAAACTCTCCAAAATGGACCATTTTTGGCATTTTTACTTAACTTTTGTCCACTCAAAATGTAAATGTAGCTCGCTTCGCTCGCAATGTTGAGTGAGACTTTTTCTGTGATTTTCAAACACTGTGTACCTGCAAAAAGTCCGCTTTTTGGATAATCTTATTGACCAGATTTTTCATAGTGAGCGCTAATCTTTCCAGAAGTGGGGATTCTCCGCCGGGACCGGATTGAATATGGTAAAACTTCTCTTGATACGGTTTTTGCAATGGTAATGGCTTCCAAAAGCCAATGGCGTAAGTCTGTAAAGCAGTGGTATCTTCCGAGAGAGCCAAAACCACTTCATCTTCAGGGAAATCCACATTTGGCACTGAAATTCGACGGTTTTTATATGTAAGCAGCAGCAGTTTTTATGGGAAATTCAATGACATTGCTTACCATTTCTAGCTGAATTCAGAGTAGTAAATATGGACCAACAAAAGAAGAAGATCCAAATTGTATGTGAAGGCATCATCTTCTTCTTCCTTCTTGGTCAACTGGTATTTGAAGAATGGATGGGCAATCTGAAACGAGAAACTACTTTTAAGCCTGCGGGCAGTACCTGTTGTTGTGCACAAGGTACTGCTATGTATAAAAGTACGGAAAGAACGTTTACACATCGCTTGAAAAGTTTTAAAGTCTAGGGTACATAGAATGAAATCTAACACTCGAGAAAACTTATTCATGTTTGCTTTTGGTTTTGAGGTCTAGGATTAAAAGTACAAAATCACCGAAAAAGTCTCATTCAACATTGCGAGCGAAGCAAGCAACATTTACATTTCGAGCGGACAAAAGTAAAATAAAAATGCCAAAAATGGTCCATTTTGGCGAGTTTTTGAAAACCTGTAGCTTTCGGTCAAAAAGTGTTACCAGACAGGTCAGTTTTAATAGGACAAAAATCGGTGGAAAATGGCAAAATTAAAAAATTCAAATGCGACATTTTGAGTACTTTTTTAAACAATGTGCATTTAGGTTTTTGTTGGACATTTTGGGTTGCATTTGTAGTGTAAATATATTTGTACAGAGTTTGGAAATCACCAAAAATGTCTCATTTGAATTTTCGTGCCAAAAACTTGTTCTTCTTTTCTAATCGCTTTTTTTTTCAAACATTTGATTTTTTGCTATATTCATTTTAAATACAACCAAAGATGAGACTTTTTGAGTGATTTTCAAACAACTTGAAGGTGTTTGTCAGGCAATAAAAATAGATGCAGTTGATTGACCTTTTTATTGCTGCAGCATCATTAATATGACCAACAGTCCTTTTGATAGATGGGTTGCCAAAAGTGTTTTAACCAACACGACTGCACTTTTGACAAGCCATCTTTCAATGTCAAGATGTCAATGGAAGAAACATTTTTTTGCAGCCAAGAAAAATTCATTTCACGATGAACTCTCTCATTATCCCTTTGCTTGCTTTGCTTGATGTTTTCTCTTTCGTTTTCATTGGCTCAAGATTCAAGAGGCTTAAGAGGTATTTTTAGGACGAGAGGCCTTAAATCAAATTGACTGAACAAATAAAGTCAAAATGTGTTTGAGACTTTTTTTTTACACTTCTTTCAACATTTTCTGTAAAAATAAAGCACAGTTTTCAACATGTTGTAAAATTTGAGCTTTTGAATTATTTTCAAACACTTTGTAAGTCAATTTGTTTGAAAATTACTCAAAATGTCGCATTTGCATTTTGGCATTTTCCACCAATTTTTGTCCTATTAAAACTGACCTGTCTGGTAACACTGTTTGACCGCAAACTTCAGGTTTTCAAAAACTCGCCAAAATGGACCATTTTTGGCATTTTTAATTAACTTTAAACTTTTGTCCACTCAAAATGTAAACGTAGCTCGCTTCGCTCGCGATGTTGAATGATATTTTTTCTGTGATTTTCAAACACCGTGTAAGTGTGTAATGCCCATCAACATTCAACTTCAACATCATCACCACCTTTTGTGAAGTACCAGAAACAGGCCTCGCCTCCTCTCCTTCAGCTTCCGAAATGAAAGACAGGCACGTCCGGTGGTTGATGATATTATTCGCAGTATTCCAGCATAACAGACGTGAGGAGGAAAACGACAGAGGAAAAGATTCGAACTCGAGATAGAAAGACAAAGACAGGCTTTTACGTAATCAATACCCTCGAGTTTCTTTTTCTAAAAGAAGTCACCTTGTTGACAACCAGCAGACAAAAAGGAGACTTATAAGATTTTATCTTGAGTCTTACACATGGCAACGAAAGAGAAAGATTATCAATAATTTAATTAGGTAATCAATTAATTACATTATAATAAATAAGAGATTTTCTACAACTTACAGTAAATTCTAGATGAGCTCTCTCTCATCACTTTTAATGAGAATTCAAAACTTTTCATGAAGGTAATTAGTCTAGTAGCTTACATTTTGGACATTTTTGAACTAATAAAAAGTTACTAGTTGTACTACCATTACAGTTATCACTATATGTATTCTCTTACTAGGAAAATGGCAAAATGTAAGGTACGTGAAATTGGACCGGAAAGTTTATTCTACCCTTCAATCTCAGCTCATTTTAAGGTTTCAGGCCAAATCCCGTTGCGGTTTGAAAAGTTTACTTTGGAGAGATAGGATACGGATACGCAAAACCCTACAAACCACGCACCTTTCTCAGCTCTGTATTTTGTCACTAAGAGCTCCAATAGCGCCAACGAAGTCAGAGAAGATTTTTTTCGGGGAGAGCGAGCTTTCAGCATCTGAGCTTAGTCAGGCCTAGACAGTGTTGGCGGTAAGAAGCGCCACCTACGCGCAATGAAGATCATCGTATCAAGTATTTCAGTCTTAGTCCAAATTACGTATTCTGAATCTGTAGTGGCATTGAGTCATGACATTGACGAATCCTACGATGATCAAGGAAATGTTAAAATCTCAGAATTTCCTTGTGGACCTCAGGTACGAATTTACATATGAATAAAACTATCATGAGAAGAAGCAGAGAGATGTAAGATACATATGGCACATTAGGCAGTATTTGTGTATTAATGAAGGCTGCTTCCTACTGCTACAGCTAATATCTAACTTCCTGTAGTGTGTAGCGTGTGGGAACTTTTCCATTTGTGTTACATACTAAATAGGAGTCCACCCATCTTCTTCTTCCTAAGAATCCTTTTAAAAGCAACACTAAAATATCTAGGAACAGAGTTCTGGCTTAACTCTTTTGCCTTTGATTCTTCGCTGATACTGAATACAGTAGTGAATTTGTATCCGAAATAATACAAGCCAGGGAAATAAGCAACGAGTACATTTGTATATAGAGTTGTTTATTTGAGAATATCTGGGCAAACTGCGTGTCTTTTGAGACTGGCAAAATGAGAATTTAGAGGGGCGTAAATGATGTGTGCCATGTCATAAAAAAGTGTTCCGCCATCTAACCAAGCAAGGGAATTTTTGTGGGGTTTATAGCTTGGTGCCATTTGTGGTTGTTACGCTATTTCTAGGCAACTAAGGGTCCACTTATTTTTCGTAGTTACCCAGGAAATAACAAGATACATGGCGGAAAATATATTCTGTCAATATGAAAATTACACGAAAATTGACAGATGGATTTTTTTTGTGAATTTCAAACCCTGTGACTATCCTTTTTGTCAGCGCAGTTGTATTTGTTTAGGATACAGAAGATGAGCTTACACTTACCTTATCCTATCTGCAAATACTTAGTTACTACAGTACTATACTAATGACTTTTGTATTTGATATGTATCCCTATATCCTATCTTCTTCTGTATTGTATTACCTATTACAAACCTTTTCCTTCCGTATTTTGACTCTGTTGCTGTGGGCAATATTATTGTATTTCTGTAAGCCCCTGTTAGGTCCACTCATGCCTACATTACATACTCAAAATTTCTCTGGCAAAAGAGGTCTTTGCGCTTCGTTAAGCTTTACTTCCGTTGGATCTTGAACCAACCGACAAGGAGCTCACGTGGGACATGACAACGAACCCAAAAAGTTTCCAATGAAATACGAAAGGCATTAAAGTCTCAAATTGTATGTGAATATACTGTATAATATCGTGTTTGTTGATACTTCATCACCAAGTATGTAATCAGACACGGTACAAATACACACTAGGGATTAGGGAGTTAGGAATACTACGATACATTCCGCTTATTTGCGCGCAGCTTTCATTTCCCAACTTTTGCTGCTTTCTGAAAAGTTTTAAAGGATGAGTAGGAAGTGAGATGATGCATAGTCAAGTTTCCAATTACCTAAAAGGCACCTAAAAGTTAAGACAAGACCAAATGCAAGACACGTATCCCCTCTACTGTATTCTAAGAATACATTATTGCATAAGCCATTAAAAATGGGAAAAGGAACGAGAATTTGATCATTGAAAAATCAATCAAATTTACATATGCACTGGAAGGAGGCAAAATACATCTGAATTACACGAGTTTTACAACACTTCTTATCTGTAATGGTGTCACGAGTTCTCCAACAGTTGCCAAAAGATATAAAAGAGCGCGTGAAGGCGTTTTTACCACTCGCTCTCGCGCTCAAAATGCAGTAAATCCTTCAATCTTGAAAAGACAATTGGATTTTCGTCTTCGATAGGAAGACCATCCAGAAGAGTAGAACAGGACGAAAGCTAGTGGAAATTGCCAAATTTGTAACTACTTGACAGGTAATTCCCTGATGGAAGAGAGCGCAGCCAAGCAGTAGAGGCCGCTCAGGACGTACTACCTTTTGCCTGAAATTGCTTAAGAAAATGAAAAACTTTCTACAATACATACAAAAGGAAGCGTTTTTTCCGCTCTATTGAAATACATTTTCTCTCAGCAGGGTTCTTTTTTTAAGTAGCAATTTTGCACAGGTTGTTAACTCTCTAAAGAATCATTCAGACAGAAAATGGAATTATTGTATTTTAGCAAAACCACAGTGTTTGAAAATTGCAGAGAAAGTCTCATTTTGCATCAAAACTTCAATGCTTTTCTTTTTCAGTCGGGTGAGTTGATTGGTTCAGAAGAAGCCATCGGGGCACGAAATGCAACACTAGAAATGGCTACAACAGAAGAAAAATTCTCTCCTCGCATTCGCATGTCCGGCACAACCATCAGACCCAAAGAGGCCATTTTGGTCATTCTAGCTCTGGCACTCCTCGTCTTTTCCATTATGCTCTTCTATAAGCATTGGAGCAAAAATTATAGAGAGCTAAACACACTTCCTTACTACGCCTACTTATACAAAGTAAGAATACTACTGCGCGGTGCAAATGTAAGATACATATTAGGGTGCTTACAAAAGTTTACTTTTCAAGTGGGAATTTCTTGTCACTTACAAAACTTTTCAGAACTGTTGGAAATCTGCAAATTCTATTTTAAAATTACCAAAAGTAAGAGTTAGGCAACTTCAGTCAAGCAAGAAAATAGGCTGAATTCCAATAAAACAAATGTCATAAAAAGTCATAGATGGCGCTTTCATAGGCCAACTGGGGGACATTTTTCACTGATAGGGTTGGGACCCGGGAATTTCCGCCCGGGAATTTCCCGAAAAAATCCTTTCCCGTTCGTTCCCGGGAATTTTTTCGATTTCCCGGGAAATTTCGAGACATTTTTATGTACTGTCAAGTCAAAAATTCCTTGATTTCACTTCGTTTTGGATATTTTTCTTATTTCTTAGGATCAAACTTTGCTGTCGAAAAAGATGATCCAAGATATCCAAACTGAAAATCATTGAAATTCGCCAGGGAAATGCAATTTCTATCAAAAATGGGATTTTTTCATGTATTATATAGCAAATTTGCTTTTCCCGGGAATTCCCGTTCCCGGGAAATTGCAATTGTCCGGAAAATTCCCAACCCTATTCACTGAATGATTTATGTATGGTTGTTGGAAGCGTTTCCTCCTATACAAATTTTTCGACACTAAAACTTTTTTTGAATTATGAGTATCGTCAAAATTGCCAAGAATTCATTCATTCATTCTTTCCGCTAGAAAGATGCCAACAGCGGAAAAAGTTGTCTTTGACTTCTGCTACTGCTGCTGTATCTTATTACTTGTCATGCCAAAATTCTACCTTAGGAACTCAAGCCAAAAACCTTCCTTTAACACAACAGATCTTTGCATTCATGTGATGTTTTTCCGATTTTCCAACAATCAACTTGATTAAAGTAACTTTCAAAAGTCAGAAAAATGGTGAAAGGAGGAACTCTTTTGTAAGGCTTATCATGCATGATTTTTTTCCTCGCTTTGCCGCGGACAATGGAGGTCTTATCCCACAATGAATCACTCAGTAAAGCAAATGAGACTGGCGAGGACTCTGCAGCTAGAAGAAGAAGAAGAATGGCCGAACATGATCTTCTTGTAGTCTGAAGGCTGCCTAGCTCTTTAACCATTTTTGCGCATTTTCTTCAACCAAAATCTTTTTGCATACAAGCCCCAAAAAATGCATCAAGTTGTTATTTGCGAAAAAGAAGCACGGTGTTTGAAAATCACCAGGTTTCATCCAGAGACTCTGAAAGCTAAACTTTGTAAATTTTGTACCCACTGTGTCTCTGTGTACCACATTGTTTAAAAATTACTTGAAATGTCGCATTTGAATTTTTCAATTTTGGCATTTTCCACCGATTTTTGTCCAATTAAAATTGTAACTGTCTGGTAACACTGTTTGACATTAAGCTTCAGGTTTTCAAAAACTCGCCAAATTGACCATTTTTCGCATTTTTGATTACCTTTTGTCCACTCAAAATGTAAACGTAGCTCGCCTCGCTCGCAATGTTGAATGAGACTTTTTCTGTGATTTTCAAACACCGTGTGTATAGTACAAAGTACAGTAGCCAATGCAAGATGCCGCCGCATCTGCCAAAAGTATCAAGCGGGGAATGAGAGCTAGCTATCACTACTTAACTTTTTAAGTGCAACAACAATTCTAAGATAAAGGCTGAAAGTTTGCTTTTTAATCCTTCTAGGAACCTCCCGAGACTCCACCTCAAGCATTATCAGGCAGCTGTATGATTCCCGTGGGATCCCAAAGCGATCTTGAAAACCCTTTGTCGCGGACGCCTTCCAGTCGGCTTCTGTCCAGGTCCAGACCTTCCAGTTTTCGAACCTGTTCCATGGACCCCATGGTTCCTGCCGGGGGGTCCTTACGAGGTCCCCTCAGACTCAAGTCCTTCAAACGTAACCGACCTTCATTTATTCACGTCACTGCGGAAGCTATGCAGCGCCAAAAATCTCTCCGAATCCATAACAATCCTTGGGAATACCCGAGTAATCAAAGAAAAAATCGAAGGAGAACTGTCCCCACCAGACTTCCTCCCAATGCTGAACTTCAGCGTTCCAGTTTAGAGACTATTTTCACGGAAGATCAGAACGACATCAAACCTCATGGGATGAATGATAGTATTCAAGACCAGGTGATTCACGAAATGGAACTCAAGACTTTCAGTGAAGAGAATATGGAGGAAAATTCATATGAAGATTCGATTTTAAAAGAAGATTCTGCAGGAGAAGAACAAGAACATAAGTCACATAAACAACAAGTTTTCATTGACCGACATACAGCAACTGTGATTTGAGGTAGAAATAAATCTATGAAGGACACAATATGCACGAGCACGGTGTTTGAAAATCACAGAAAAAGTCTCATTCAACATTGCGAGCGAAGCGAGCTACGTTTACATTTTGAGTGGACAAAAGTTAATTAAAAATGCCAAAAATGGTCCATTTTGGCGAGTTTTTGAAAACCTGAAGATTGCGGTCAAACAGTCTTACCAGACAGGTCAGTTTTAATAGGTCAAAAATTGGTGGAAAATGCCAAAATTCCAAAATTCAAATGCGACATTTTGGGTGATTTTCAAACAATGTGAATATGCATGCTGTGGTAGTTTTATTTGGTTTTATCCAGAACCTCTCCTTTTTGATTGGCAAAAGACAAAAGAAAAGTAAGTCTATTGAGCCAGCAAATCAGAAAATCAATGAATCACACAGTGTTGTGAAAATCACTAAAAATGTCTCATTTTACAACATTACGAGAGAAGCCACGTATGTATGAATTTTCGCGCCAAAAAGCAATCAACGTAAGATTCTTCAGGTTTTTGGTGAGAAAATGATACATTTTTCGGTGATTTTTAACCACTGTGCGGAGATTGTGAGGATCCCAGATTTAGCATCTCGTTATTTACGTACTACACTGCTTTAATCAAGTTCTTCTCCGGCTCAATTCCTTCATGCTTGCGTGACCTTGTCTAATGAATCCAGCAGCCTTTTTGCTTGGCCAGGTCTAAAAAAAAAACCAAACCTGATTTCAAGGTCGAAGAAGAAGAGGCCATTATTTCTTAACACCAGAAGAAGAAGAGAAAATGTGATTATGGTAACACATGTCCTTTGTCAGCAGATGTGACGCTCATTGTTGTTTATTGTCATCATGAATGCGTTATGCTGAGAAAAGGCCAACCTTAGATCATTCACTATACTTGTAGGAGGGGGGCCTTTTGTGTATCAAGACCTTGACAACAATAGGGGGGAAGACTTCTTCTGAAGGTAATCTTTTTTTGAAAAAGAAAACTAGAATACGTTCGGGTGTAGTATTCTATAGGTAATTTATTAGATCTCATCTCAGGCTAAGGAAAATATGAATGGAGACTAATTTTCCACATAGTCTTGATGAGCTCATGCATCAAAAAACATGTAAGCATGTAGGCAGGATAATATCATCACATATCCAACCCACAACCGTGTATACATGCCATGATTTTACCTTAGGGACATTGATACATTCATGTTGAGTACTTGTATTTACAAGGAAAAGTGATCTTTGTTGATATGTATCCAACGTACACATTTAGCTCGTGCTTCTTCCAAAAGCCCGAAAGTGACTGTTTCTGATGAGTATCTGTAAGTGGCATCCAACTGTCGATCGTAGCATCCAGGCGTGATAACAAACTCATCCTTAGACATGACCATCCTCCAGTAATCTGAGAGCAAAGCTCCATTAATGAGATTCTTACACCAGCTTACAACTAGTACTACAATGTACTATGATGTAACTCGGCTAAATCTATTCACCCAAGCTTTAGCACAATATAAGAAAAATCACTCAAAAAGTCTCATTTTCCAACATTGCGAACGAAGGAGACATTTTTGATGGATTTTCAAACACTGTGTAATATGTAAAGCTTTGAATACTGAAAAGATTCTTACTTTCCATGTTGTCCCACATGGACTTATTCCATTTCATTCCCATTGCGTCATGTTCGACTCCTTTGGTTGCCATGGTACCCTTTTTGCCTCCGGTTTTCGATTTTTCTTTGATAGCAACTGTCGAAGAAAGTGAAATACATTTGATGTAAAACTCATATAGTATTGTGAAATGTACTTTTTTGATGAGACTGACCTTTTTTACTAGCTTCATCAACTTTTGGTTTAGGACTTGTTGCTGCTGCATCTTCTTGATCTTCGTCTGGAAGACTTTCTGAGACAGACTGCTTCGGGGACCTACCACCTGAAGATGCTAAAAAAAAAAAGAATTTTTGCTCACTCTCGTAGAAACGATAAGATTGTTTGAGTTTTTGCTTTGAAGCCTCCGCCAAGCACAGTGTTTGAAAACTATCAAAAATGTCTTAAAAATAAATGTCTTAAAATGATATTGTTGTAAAGTGAGACTTTTTGAGCAATTTTGAAACACTGCAGGGTGTTTGAAAATCACAGAAAAAGTCTCATTCAACATTGCGAGCGAAGCGAGCTACGTTTACATTTTGAGTGGACAAAAGTTAATTAAAGATGCCAGATTTTGAAAATCTGAAGCTTGCGGTCAAACAGTGTTACCAGACAGGTAACTTTTAATAGGACAAAAATCAGTGGAAAATGCCGAAATTCAAATGCGACATTTTGGGTGATTTTTAAACAATGTGCCTGCATGGGTCATAGCAAGTCTGCTCATCGGGAAAGCATTTTTCACAGGGACACATGTCATGAGAGTAGGGGATCCCCAGGTACTCATCAAAACCATGGTGGGTGGGAAGGTATTGACGGTGGAGGCCAACACCAAGATGCCACTTTCCAACCATGGCAGATACATATCCGGAGGATTTGAGCCGAGTAGCCAATGTTTTGTGTTTTTTATGTAATCCTCCGAGGGAATCCGGCCATAGAACTAGAAAAAGTTGGTGAAATGAACTTGACATACTTATACATAAGTACTTTTTTAAGTACCTCCAGGCCATATACCAGTCGACGTAGGATACAATCCTGTCAACAGTGATGCTCTGGAAGGACTACAAACAGGACTGGCGGCATAGAAATTTGTCATGACTAAACTTTCTTTTGCCAACCGGCTTAAATTGGGATCCTTGGTAGTTGGATGTCCATAGGTTGACAAGTCTCCATAACCCAAATCGTCGGCAACTATAAGCAACAAATTGGGTTGCATGGCAAAAGCCAAATTGGTGAAGAGTAGTGTCCCAAACAAAACTTTGCCAGCGGCCATTTTTGGGATTTCTTTGGCTATAAAAACTCGTTTTTACTGCCCCTGCACCACAACCCAATCCTATGCAATTAGTTCAGCTCACAAAACTCACTCGCCCAGCACAAATTGTTTAAAAATTACACAAAATGTCGCATATGAGTTTTTGAATTTTGGCATTTTCCACCAATTTTTGTCCTATTAAAACTGACCTGTCTGGTAACGGTCAAACAGTGTTACCAGACAGGTCAATTTTAGTAGGACAAAAATTGGTGGAAAATGCCAAAATTTAAATGAGACATTTTGGGTGATTTTCAAACAATGTGCACTGTGCTAAAGGTTTTTTTTTTATTTTTATTACTGGCAGATTCAGTTCTTGAGCGGCGTTTGACACGCGGTGATTGTGATCTGGGTGACATCCGAGGGCTTTCCAACTGCAAAGAAGAGGAACCTTCAATAGTTAATGCATCATTGGACCCCATTTCTTGGTTCTCAAAATGGGTTTCAAAAGAGGTGGTTGGAAAAAAGGAACTTTTTGTGCACTACTGACTTTTCTTCTCAAATGTATAAACCACGAAAATCAAAGTTTATGATGAGCAAAAGCCTTTTGAAAAGTCCAATAAGACTCTAAAAAGATTTTTTGCGCGATGTGCAAAAGGAAAGTGGAAAGTTTTATTTTCGCGGATGCATTCTCTAGAGAATTGTCGTGTGTCACAAAAGAATTTTTCAGGAACGGGTCCCATAAGAGAGTTCTCAAGTCTTGACACCACATCCAAAACATATTTTGTTAAAAATGCTAAAAAAAAGTCTCATTTCTCAATTTATAAAAACTTGAATTAAATTCAATGAAAATAATGTTGTTTGGTGAAAATTCAAATGAGACATTTTTTGGGTGATTTTTTACACTGTGTTTCTTACTCTGAGCTGACGTAGTTTTTCACTCAAAGGTTTTGACCTATTCTTGCGAAGTGTATCGACCCACTCCATTTCTTTTTGTTCAAATACAGTCAATTGTTCTTCATCTTCCATTCGTTCACGGGCTAATCGTAAGCAACGTTTGTAATCCTCACTGAAATCCACGAAATACACTTTTTCTTCGGATTTACCAACGGTGACTGAACTGTATCCCTCCGGAGGTGGTGGACCGGAAGTTGACCCGCTGTAATGCAATGTATTATTCATTACACTTGGCCAGGCAGACAGACACACAATAATTTATGAACTTAGATACCTGTCGCTATGTGCCATAGCTTGTAAAGCCAATTGTGCTTCGGACTCGCGTGAATACAATCCTCGACTTTTTTGCTTTTCACTCTTGAGTCGGTCCTTCTTTTTCTTTTTCTTGTTTTTGAGAACTTTGACTCCGCGTTCTTTCATGGAAAGTCTCTGAGAAACTCGACCACTGGCGCACCACTTGGAAAGTTTTTGACCCTTGTCAAAAGTTATTTCGTCCCCGTAATCGCTCCAGATGTGCATAAAGGAAGATGTATTGATGTATTTGCTATGTAATAGGGAAAGATGAGACACTTATCTGTGATGTATCGGATACGTCGCTGTCTGAGCCGATTTCCACGTCGTCTCCTTCAATCATGATTTGATCCACAGTTTTCATTTTAGCTTTAATCCTGTGGAAGAAAGGTATCTGAATTCTGATTAGATGTAATGGCCATGATATTGTATTACAACCTTCGTATATCCTCTAACGTGACCTCTTTAGTGGTTTTCTCGTCTTGGATTTCTTCCTGATTTTCATCTTGTGCTTGACCTTCCTCCTCAGAAATGTCCTCTTCCTCGGCCTCGTCCTCTTCTTCGTCCTCCTCGACCATTTTGCTTTTAATCATAGCCAGTGTGCTAGCCGCAGCTACTAAACCCTTAGGACCTCCAGAGGCCGCACTTGATGGTTTTTTACTTCCATCACCCGTGCCTCCTTTTTGCTTACTCAGAATCATCACTGAGGCTGCTTTACCTTTGAGTTTTTTCCCAGCCATTTCTGCGGCCAAGTCTTTTTGGGAGACTTTTCCCTTCCGAGTGTCAGACACAACTGCAATGTGGACAACAAAATTGGTACAGCACACTGTTCGAAATCTTCATTTTTTGTCCAAAAATTCAGCTTTGATTTCCCAAGAAAATTGTCGATTTTTTTGGTGAAAAACTCGTGAAAATGTTGTGGTTTTGTACTGTTTAGCTGTTGACAACTTTGATTTTACGAGAAAAATTGTCAAAAAAAATCTGGGTGAAAAACTCGTGAAAATGTTGGGGTTTTGTCAAAATTGAATTTTTGGACAAAAATTTGACTTTTCGAATAGTGTGTACAGAGAGTAGATGACACGGGTCGTCTGGCTTCTTTATTACTACCTTAGTGTCAAAGCTATGGGGCGGGGTGGTTGAAAATAAAGTCGCGTGAGTCTAGCGATAATGACTCCCTATGCATGCACATAAAATCTTTTACCTTTTTCTTCCATTTGGAGTGATTTTGATGTCTTTCTACACAATTATTGATCAAACCGACTAATAAACTACACTATTGTATTATTGTGTAAGCAATAATCATCTATTCTTATTCAGCGAAACATATCTTGATTTGTCACTAAACCTTTCAAAGAAAGCAGTTCTGTCAAGACGCAACAATGATTGATAGACACGCAACCTCTCAGAGTAAATTTTGCGTGACGGAAGGAAAAATGAGTCATGTTTCCGATTTTTGAAATTCTCACGAATTTTACGGTGTTTTGTCGAAATAGAAACATGTAAAACAACCAAGTCAAACGAAAATTCAACAAATTGTTTTCAGCTTTTGCTGGTACATCATAGTACGATAGAGAAAAATCGGTCCAAGTTTCTGACATGGAAATTTGGACCAAGTAATATGTGAAGCAAAATTGATGCTCTTATGAAAAGCTCCTTATGTATCTTATTGTAGAAATAGAACTTCTTTCTGTTTAATTGAAGTATGCATGATTAAAAAGCTTCTTTTCTCCATAAGGCACGCAACAACACAACTTTTAGACAGTGGAAACGTTTGTACCTCTTGCTTAAGGCTTTCACATACGAAAAAGACAAAAAGGTCACGTGAAAGAGCTTCTAATCACGTGATTTTTCGTGATTTATAAAAAGGGTGTTTTTCGATTAAAAAAGTTTGATTAGTAAGGAGTGAAATCCATTTCCTAAGGCGTTAAAAAAAGCATCAAATTCGTTGAGTAATTCCTTTAAAAGTTGAACAATTTCAATTACTATTCCATTTCCCAAGTTTATTAGGCCAAATAGCAAACATTGCAATGAACACATCAAGTGACACGTGTGTTTTCATGAATGAGATAAGTCATTTCACACATGCCTAATTTTGTGTCATTTCCTCGAAAGTATCTCAAGATTGATATTCTCCTCCAAGAAAAAACTCATGCTTTCTTTTGCTACTTCTGCAGCTTCATGAATCCATCAAAATCGTCTCGTTTTCAAGTGTGACGTCACTTTCTACTGGAAAGCAGTGTTTACTATGGACTAGAATAATCTATCAAAATAAGCTGAAGTAATCAGTCACTAAAAATACAAACTTCGAAGAATTGAAACACAAATGTTTGAGTAACAGGTACTACTCACTCACTAGTATAGTCTAACCCCAAAATTACACTCAGAAGAGTGACGTCAATTGAGGAAATGGGCCATTTTGCCAGTTTTTCTAACCGACTTTTGTGGCTCCTAGGGGAACATCTTTTTAGGGCTGGTGCCCCAATAAAATCGTTAATCTCATTCAAAATCCATCATAACCACATGGTTTTTGGTGGTCAAAAACTCAAATTGTCTTGGAGACCATATTGGACCCCCACAGAGTTGAGGATGCTCGTGAGAAACCCTTCAAGAATCTGATGTTTAAGTGTCAAACTGTCCTCGAGCAATTTTCAATATTTTTTGGGTCTTTTGATCACTTCGGATTAATTCGTGCTGTCTCTATTGTTTCATCCTGTCACAAACAAAAGTGACACCTTGTCACGAAAATAGGTCGCTATAATAACGAGTCTAATCAGATTTAAAATTGAGCATGACGAAATTGACGTAAAATTTAAAATTGTAACAAACTTGATGAAACTTTGCATGCAATTAGTAAATACGCTTTCTTTTCCTCTTTATTCTCTCAAATATGAAAAAATGCAACATTTGACTAATTGGGCGACCTTAGATTTTGTTCAAGTCAACGCGCATCGTTCGCATCAGACCGAGAAACAAGAGTGTGTCTTGTGTATACATATGTCATCCTGGAATCTGGACATAACATGCAAAAACTAAAGTAGTGAAGAAGCCGGCGCTTGACCTAAGTTATTGCCCCTGTCTCGAAGGCGGCGAATTTTTCCATCCTCCTGCGACTGAGTCGCAGTCTGAAATTCTCTCGGTGGAAAAGAAGTGAATTTTGAAAGCATTTTTGCATATAGTGAACGGTATTCGAAAAAGCCAATCGATGATGCAAATCAATAGAGAGAAAAACTTTGACCGAGGAGACAGACTTATGCAAAACTGTTACAAAATCTATGCGCGAAACGACAAATTACATCTCGAGTTTGTCCAAAAATAGATTCCAATAGATGTCGTTTAGCTTAGGCTTTTTCCTTTTTGTACATCAAATCTTTTCTATTTTGAGGACTGATAACGTAATTGTAAGGAGATGATTCTTTCCAATTTGGCTGGGGAATAAAGTATTGATTTCCTGGATTTCCTAGGAAGTCTACTAGGTAAAACGAGAAAAAAAGTTAGCGTTTGCGGGATGACTTGAGGTCGCTCCATACTTTCATTCATTCGGCTTTTTGATGAATGAAAAAGCATGTCCGTTATAGGAGACGAAAGCGATGGATGAGACACCTTTCCCCGAAATACTTACGCTACAACCGCGTATACTGCCCTACCAATGAGTGAATGAATTCACGCCTCGTTTCCATTTTCAAAGTCGGAAATGCCTAAAGAAAGCACGAAAATAGGAACATCAGCGAATTCATGAATTTTCTTCTAAGGTTGTCGTTACAAGAATGTCAATGTCCTTCAAGCAAGTTTCCAAGCTTGTTTGTACTCTATAAAACTTTTTGATGTTTCCAAATCAGGGATTCATCGTAAAGTTTTTTCTGACGCAACATATCTACGTTGGCGATCAGGAACCACTGGAATTTTATCGATAAAACCAGATCAAGTCAGGTCAGTTACCCCCTTTTTTGAAGTGACTCATCGGTAAGTCAAAACGCACCCCTAAGACTCAAAAGATGAACGAAGATGTGACTCAGAAGATTTATCAGACCTTGATGACAAATTGGAAAGCACTTACCTAGCAACGTTAAGGGGTTATGTAGTTATGGCTTTTGAGCGTAATGGCCTGGTTGAAATTACAGTAACATCATTATTGAGACTTGGAAGCATAATAACATTGCTTATAGTCTCATCTTACATAAAATTGACGATAAATTGGCTCGGCGAGTAGGCAAACAACGCCAATTTTCTCTTGGTACTTACTATCAACTATGTGTGTAATTTGAAGAAATGACTTAATAGAAAAGCCACTTCTGAAGATTTTAGTCTTTTAGCGAAGCACGTGCTAAGCGAGGAGTCGCCGGAAGGCCTCACAAATTCGTCGAAGTGGAATTTAAAACTATTCATCAAATTAAAGGGTTACAACCCCAATTGGATTTCTAAAAGAATGGGTAAAATATGTTCCAAGAAGTCATGGTCAACCATATCCAGCCAAGTGGTTATGTACTATGTTGACGCCAATGAGCTCCAAACTATTGGTTCCGACATTGATGAAAGAAACATCACCGACCCAACAATTTTATTTCTGACGACTCTACATTCCTTATAGGCGTTATAGGCCACAACCGTTTGGTGGTCTGATGCGGCGGCGGCACTCTTCAGGACACATTGCCGGTTTATTTGATCAACAAAAATTCAAGATTTTCTCATGGATCCTGGTAGGTATTTTTTCATCTTGCTTAGACAGGTGATTCTGGTAAGTAGAAGTTGTCTATCAAAGAATTATCGATTTTAAATGCTTTTCTGATTGGACTTTTACCTACCGCGATCAACCTATATATGTACGAGGCCTCCGGCGGCTGCTGTTTCCGCAAAATTCACACTTCCCGAAAAACATGCGATCGTAAAATTTTTTTTTGGGTGTGAAAGCGATCATTGTGTACATTATAAATGTAAAGTTTCATCAAAATCGGTCAAGTGGTCCCGCAGTTATAAACCAAATGTTCTTTATTATTAGGATTTCAAAGACTTTGATATGTATCTTTGCGTGTTTTTAGTCGTCGACGAACAGAACAAAATTTCCGACAAGTCTAATCCTGAACGACAACTAGTATATAGCGTTACAAGAGGGGATAATCCCAGCCACCCTATGGCCCCTGCCTCTACCGCTCCGCACAGGAATCATGACACATTCTCTACCCTGAGGAAAGTTTCGCGCGAGGTGCAGCATGAACGAGGATGTTGCCCTATTGCACCATATTTAAGATCGACCTTCAGATTTTTCTCGAACCGGCAGGTCCGTTGTCTACCGGCATTCTTGAACTCAGTCTAACATTTCATCATCTACAGGTAACACGTGCTTGTGCTTCCAATCGAGAAGTGTCAAATCCACGACGTCCATTCAGCAACTTCAGACACAGTAACCTAATTCTAGGTAAGATTTTTTTCGCGTCACCAAAATAGCTTATTTTTCAAGTGTTTGGTTCAGGTTCCAAAAACGTTTTGACGTACTTTTTGACATCTTGACAGCATATGAAAATTACCAAAAGTGTTTGAATTTTCGCGCCAAAAATGATATGAAATCTTTCCGTCAGAGAGATTTGTCCAATATTCGCAAAAATTGTCGTAAAGTGAGTTTCCAATACAAGAAAATTATTTCAAAGCCAAGGTCATTCATGATTTTTCAAAACCACACCAACCACACTACAAAATTTGCATTTGTTTTGGTGTAGAAAATTAGGGGAAAATCCCCCAATTAAATCAGGGTTTCAATTTGATCATCCATTTAGCCAGAGAAATATCGTCCCATTAAAAAATTCAAGGGATTTCTTCGAAACTACATTTGAATTCAATTTTAAGGATTTTGAAAGAAAAAAAAGTGAGTCATGAATTGTCATGAACTGCAGTGCTGTTATTGCTCTGCATGACTGATGATTCATCATCATAAACACTGGCTGCTATTTACCGAAGGCCCTACTGGCTTTTTATAGAACACCTATTTATAGGTGACTTGTGTCACATCCAGACTATTTCCAGATGTTTGAGCAAACATTCATTTTTCGGCATGCAATACCCAAAATTGTAAATGTTCATAATACAATGTAAGAGACTGTTCAGGTAGAAGATCAAGAGCATCTTTCTTGACCAGACAAGATCTAGCAGGTGTGATCAAGTAACGTCATGATTCGTCAGCTTTTATTAGTCAATCGAGTACTCCATTTCAAGTGTAGGAAGGGCAAAAGTTGGAAAATCAGACATGGTAACAGACAACATGGCTGTTCTGGGACTAGAGCGCAAGTCCTAAAAATGCGCGCAGCATTAAAATAAAATTGCAGTGTGCAAAAAAGTGGTCAGACAGGCCTCATTCTTGGCCTGCTGCTTTACCCCCTTTTATAAGTTCAACTAAAGGAGAATTTTCGTCATTCCATTCGATTGTGAAACATCGTAGTTCACGGCGTAAAGTTGAGGGGTTAGATCAAAAATGAAATGAAACATTTCATTCATTTTAGAATCACACGAAACAATTTAATTTTATTCCTTTAAAACAAGTCTCTAAACGTTTCTGAATTAGATGATGAAATCTTTCGGTATTTTCTTCTTTTCAAACGTTTTTCTGGCTTTCTAACGACAATAAAACCACGTGGTGAACTCAAAAGTCCAAAAGAAAACAGACATTTTATTCAGGAACTTTGTCAGGCTATTTTGGAGTTTTTTACCAGTGATTTTCCTTTATTTTTAGCGGCTTGGAACAAAAAGAAAAAATATTGAAAAATGAAAATAGAATGTATTTTATCTTATTTTTAGAGAACCTCTTGGGTAATAGCATGATTTTCCTCTTCAGGTTGTCGTAAGGGACTTTGTTGACAAATAGGCTTTCAAGTTGCATGTAAAATAGTGGGTACTCCCAAAGTACTTTCATAAACCTTTAAAATTACGCAGTCTTGCTGTTAATGATATAAAGCAGAAGATCCTGATAGAAATCTATGGAACACGAACAGGATTTGGTTTTGAGACTTGTTTCGCCACTTATTATTTCGTTACATCCGTGAACGCCAACGATGCAGCAGCAGCCACAGCAGCATGTAGTACAGTATAGATGACGTCATCTATGTACAGTTTGGCCGTGTACCAAGGTCACTGCACCTTTCAGCCAATGAATGGAAAATCAATTTGCTAAAAGTGCCAAAAAGTGGCCTATTTTTTCCGATTAAAAATGACTAATTTCGGCCTTCCTAATTTTAGGCTTTCTATTCAAGCTTCATGAAAGTTCTTCAGCTTCGCCTTAACGCAAACTCGACTACTCAACGTTGTCCGACCGGTGAATGGACTCGCGTTCGCCGGCAGGTAATAAACTTGCGAGAAGCTGGCGCTACTCCGTCAAAAAGGCTACGACATTGCGACTTCTTAGGCATTCGACAGTCGACAGCCAACTGTTCAACACATCTACCGAAAATTGGTAAAGAAAATCAGTTTCATCAGTGTACTACTACTCCCAAAAGTATGGAGTTGCTCCAGGAAAACTCCAATAATTCCTGTTCGGATTGTCTATGGAAACAACGAGAACTTAGAATGACCAAAGAGGATCTAAAATATCTACAAAGCCATCAGCAAAGTAATGGTAAGCAATTTTAGCTTGAATACAGTTAGGTACACACATAACGAACGTCAAAAGAAGGAAATCCTTACCGATACTCTTTCAGATAAGCTTTTTAAAAACTCGTTGGTGCAAAAGGAAGCTGTTAAATCTAAAGATAAGTCCAAGAATCCCAATTGTTCTAGTTCTATGTTGAACTTGAGGACATTTTTGGCCCAGTATGGTTTTAGTTTAGACCCTAGAACAATTTTGCATGCAAAGTTTCAACGTGATTGTCTACTGTAATTTGGGGAATCCCCAAAAATTGAAGATTAGTCGGGATATTTGAATGTGTGTCACCCATATTTCAGATATTTAAGATATTCAGACAGTACAGGGTGCTTACCAAATATGTACCCGGATAATAGCATATAACAAATCTATCAGCATCTTGTCCAGGTACTTAGTAATCACCCTGTACAAGGTACATGTACCCAGTATTACATACCATCAAAAAGAACGATTAAAAGAGGTCCCTCTTGTCTTCCTTTTCCCAAAAAAGTTTTTTATGATTAATAACGTGTCAAAAATTGATGTTTTGAAATTTGGGAATAAACCTTTTATTGATTGATTGAAAAAATAAAAAGTACAACAGAAGCAGTAACAAAACATTTTTTGAAAATGAAAAAAGATTCGTGACTTTAGACTTTTGATTAGATTTGAAATATAATTCCTATAATTTTTAAAATGCAAAAAAATCCCCCTGAGTAAGAGAGAGTACTTCATAGAGACAAAGAGAATTTTGTTTGAAAGAAGAAAAAAAATCTTAGCGTGTTTAGATGGATATGGAGGCCTCACGGTAATTCCTGGCTTTGGATTGAAAATTAGGCCGAAATGCAACAAATTCAAATGAAAATTATGACAATAATATTCTTGGAGACTACTCTAGTAATCTGAGACAATCTGAGAAAGCGGAAGAACTGACAATCTTCCTGCTGCTGCTCTACTATGATGACTCACTTTTTTTTTCACAAAACGATTTCTTGTCTCGTGACTGACGCCATTCGGACACAATCGTTGTCTCAATTTTCGCCAATTGTACTTGCTAGACGCTGTGTCGGCAACGCTTTTTCATTGTTTCGCTAATTTTAATCACTCTATAAAAAAGTCTCGAAAAATTTCCCCCATATAAGGACATTGACCAACATGTTAAAAATGTTTTTGGTTTGATCTAAATTCTTGAATTTATTAGTTTATAAGGTGTAGAATAAGGTATGGAATTTCCGGAGGACCGCATGGTAAACCATTGTGTGGGTCCTGCTAAATAACGCTTGAGCTCAAACCAAAAATTGTGTCCCGGATCATGGCTTAAAAATGATGAGATAATCACGAATTCATACACTAAACTTGACAATTAGATGCAGTTTGGCGCCAGTTACAAAAGTATGACTAATGCTTTGGAAGTTCTAGTGACTTTTGTGGAAAGGCCTTGATTATGACAGTACTAAGTGACGCATAGAAATACGCACAACACTTGGCTTTCGCGGGACACACGCAATAGGAATTTCTGCGTCAAGAACTATGTAATAGAAGTGTGCAGTTAGATAGCAGCAGCAAGGACGTTCTGAATTGAAAAGTTACTAAGTTTCAAAATCCCACAAAATGTCTCATTTTCCGCCCTAATCACGCTTATTAGCCAGTACACGACTATTAGATTATCTAAATTAGGTAATGTTTTCTCAAAGAAATCGGAAATATGGAGCATTTCAATGCTAAGAAAATCGCATTTTAAAACTAAAAATCGTTTTAGGTTTGCAAACGCCATCTAACCATTTTGACCCAATTTTAGTATAGAAATGACAATTTTCAATTAGGTTTGAAATCAGACACAAAATCGGTTTCAAAGATGCATTTGCACTTTTTCTTTGATAGTTTTTTTTTTGCTCAGTCTTGTTAGGCTTAGAAGGCCTTCTAATGAGGTCTAACGATTGGTTCTGGCTTCGCTAGTTCATGAGCAGTCAACGAGTAGAAGCACAACCATCATGATGCGTGATTATTACTCTAATGTTTTTTCTTTTCGTTTTTCAGGCTCTAGCTCAGGCTCTTCTCAGTCCTCCTGCATTGTCAAATTCCAAGTCCACCAAATGTTGAGATCAAGAAATAATAGTAAAACCAATCTGTCAACCATTTTGATGGTCTTCCTTCTGGTCATAGCAGCCCAAACAGTCAGTGCCACACCCCTTTTTCGACCTCCAATCAATCGAGAAATCAGCAGAAATCAAACAGCAGCCTCTGTCAAATCCTCTATTTTTTCAAGTAAACCCAATTGGCATGATCCATGTGGCCTGAAACACCAAGGGCAATTCAGAAACCGACACAAGAATCCTTACATCAACTATGTGACGCCATCAGATGATGATCTCATGCACAACATTGTTAATATGGCAAAATTGGCTTTGAGACAATCGAGATACTTCAAAGAAGACTATGTAAGTACACCTAAATAATGAATTAGGGTTGAGCACACTATTCGAAAAGTCGAATTTTTGTCCAAAAATTCAATTTTGACAAAAATCACAACATTTTCACGGGTTTTTCACTCAAATTTTTTTTTTGACAATTTTTCTCTTGAAATCAAAGTTGTCAACAGCTAAAAGGTCAAAAACCACAACATTTTCACGAATTTTTTACCCAAATTTTTTTTGACAATTTTTCTCGTGAAATCAAAGTTTTCAACAGCTAAAAAGTCTAAAACCACAATATTTTCACGAGTTTTCACCCAAAAAATCGACAATTTTCTCGGGAAATTAAAGTTGATTTTTTGGACAAAAAATGAAGATTTCGAACATTGTGTTGAGCCAAGTATTAAAAATAGTTCATTAAAAGTAGCCAAAAAGAGTTCGATGAATATGTAATAGTGTTCCTTTTGACCTAAAAGTAGATCCACTGTACTCTATTTCACCTGCTTTGCTAAGCCCTTTTAATTTTGGCGCCAAATGGTTTTCCCGCCTAGATAGCGCTTGTTTCTCTTTGTCTTTTAAACCTGAGATCATTGACTCGTGTGCATGGCATGGTAAGGGAGAAGAAGATCCATGAATGGGAACTCACATGGGTCACACCTTCCGGAAAAACTAGACCTCTTGTGAAAAGTCTAAATAGAATTTCAAAACACTTTTTTCGAAAAAATTATAGTGCCTTATGGGCATCTTTACACATCTACAATAATTGCAAGTGTAAAGGTTAAAAGTACCTGACCATTTCTCACGGTCAGATGCGCAAAAAGAAGGCTCTCCAAATGATCAAGTAGTCGAAATAACGCACACGCAAGCGGCCTCTATCTCCTTTGTTAATTGCCGAAATTCAACACAGTGTTGGATTTTGAGTAAAAAATGACTCACCCTATTCGTAATCTTCTTATGAGTATGAGATCATCCAAGACATTTCAAGTCAGAATATTTGTAATATGTGGCAGGGATGCGTTGGGCTACCCCAGGAATGGTATTTCCTGAGCTCGTGCTTGAACAGCTATCCGTGAGAACCAACTAACATTCCTACCTAACAGATTCGTTTTTTGGTAATGTCAAACTTACAGCCCACCCTCATTCAAAGGCTACGCGCAGGAAATACTTTCAAAAATTCAGATCAAAGAATGTCGCTACTATAAAGACAACACTTGTAAAAAATCTTAGGGTGACTGTGATTTTTTCCCCATTGATGTAGACCAATAAGCACCCAATGAATGAATGACTGATGCACGGTGTTTGAAAATCACAGAAAAAGTATCATTCAACATTGCGAGCGAAGACCAAAAATGGTCCATTTTGGCGAGTTTTTGAAAACCTGAAGCTTGCGGTCAAACAATGTTACCAGACAGGTCAGTTTTAATAGGACAAAAATCGGTGGAAAATTCCAAAATTCAAAAATTTAAATGCGACATTTTGAGTAATTTTCAAACATTGTGGGTGACTGTGATTTTTCCCCATTGATGCAGACCAATTAGCACCCAATGAATGAATGACTGATGTCTCAATAAAATTATTTTAGAGGGTGTTTTATGGCCACTTAGAAAACTGCTATTCAAAGAAATGGTAATCAATTCCAGCGAACAGTAAAAGAGTGTCCTAAAATCAGCTTAGATGGCGATCTTTAAAATGTAAATGAATGAGACGACGGTCAGTAAGCAAGTTCATTGTTCTAATGAAATATTTTGTGGCATTTAGATAAAGATCAGCTTGGTGACCGGATGTCTCAGCTTAGGTTTAAAATACTGACCATGGTTTATTGTTGTGTTGCACAGTGAGAAAGTTGACAATTCTTTGGATTCCAATTGTAATTAACCATTTTGTTTCTCATTCATTTGTGTACCAATAGAGTGACCGAAGGGTTGATAACAAGAGTGGCGCCGGTTGGAAAATCCTTCATGTCTGAGAATCCCTTTAAGATTAGCCCGCCACTACTCTTAGCTTTATTGAGCCAAGTGGTTCATCCACCACCCCATGGGGTAGTAATGTCATTCAATGACTCCCAATTACTATTGCAGTATACTGTCAGCTAGCTTTTCAAAAAACAAAAGATGGTGAGAATGGAATGTAAATTGCCCTGTTTACCAATCATTCAGTAAGGATTAACGTTGCTCTCAATGAATGGATTTCACCATGATAAAACTAATCACAGTGTTTGAAAATAATGGTTGCCACCAAAAAATTTCTTATTTCGAGTGGAACAGACGAGGATCGAGCGAAGCGAGAACCGAGTCTGTGTAACGAGTCTGTGAATGGGCACTTTTGGTCAAATCTGTGTCTAAACTGTATCTTCAAGTGGACCTGATTTGTCAAAANCCCTTCTGTTCCACTCGAATATCCAAAGTTGGCAAATGCATAGCCTTCCAACTTTGGACCCCTACGTATTTTAAGAAATCTAATGAGATATTTTAGTAATTTTGAAACGCTGTGGTTTCCTTTTGTTAGCTAGACAAAAAACAGATCAATAAATAATGTGCCAACCACTGCAAGATAATTGATTTTTGACTTTTACTGAGTCAGCCAAAAATGCTCAAGAAACCATTCATGCAAATCTCAAAGAAAGCTCCTCAACCAAATGTTTTCAAAAAGTACTTAAAAAAACCAATTGATATATTGATGAGTCATGTTCTGTAAAGTCCCCTACCGATTATTCCCTTTGACTTGGCATGGGGTCAAGATTATTTTGCGTGACGAAAGGCTCTTTAATGTGGGCCTTTCCTGGTCTGTTTTTCAAGGCCATATTTTCTCCCTTTTCCGGTAGGCAGTACTTTGTTATATGATCGACTTATGAATACTAAAGGATCGAGACAAGACAATTAGAAATGAAAGCAAAGTTTTTCTCAATCCTCTCAAAGAGTAGGTAGCAACAATCTTCTCAAAAGAAAAATAGTCTAGAACATCAAAAGTTTGTAATTAGATTACATCTACAACATCAAAGTTGGTCATGAATACATCAGTTACAATGTAAGGTACAGTCTATCATTAGAATTGTACCCAGTTGTTTATCATTCATTTTCTCAGTTTCCCAGCAGCTTTCTTAAAAAAAAAGGGGCATGTGGTGTTGAGCCATGACTTTCCCTATGGAAGAAAATCACGCGATAGGATTATCTCAGAAACATTCATGAAGGGTGTTTACCAGTGTTTACCATGAATGAGTTTGTACTCTACCGTTTATTACCATCGGTTTTTCTTGCTACATCAAGTAGAAGTAGCAGAATGGTTGCATGATTTCTATTACATATTCATCGCCAATCCTCTTTATCAGTTAAGAGTTCACCATGTAGTAATCATTTCTTGATTTGTAACCTTCATTCTTCTTACTCAACTTCAGGTTTTACAATATTTGAAAATCCATCAAAAAGTCTCATTTTATTTAATATATTGGAAATAATAAATAAAATGAGACTTTTTGATGGATTTTCAAACATTGTGAGACATGTAATTGCGTAAGAATGACGTCACGGAAAAGGCTAACAGATCAAGAAATGACTTTCTAAAAAAGTTAGACTAATTGAAGAAAAGATCTTCTAAGGCTTATCAGGGATGATATTGCATCTAATTTGAAAATACCATTTCTTGCAGGTCAAAAAGACGTTTCACGAGACTTCTTGGTGGGATCACCACGAGAGATGGAAGGATATGCGCTACAAGTGGTTGCCCAGCTGGGAGGAGGTGCCCAAACATTTGCACGAAAGCGTTCTTTTGTCGCACCTGAACGGATTAGAGGTACTACTTTTCGCAGAATTTTTATGCAACATATGTACATCAAATAATGTAATATTTTTTTCTAATAGATGGTTTCGGCATTGCAAAAGGTCTTCACTTATTTGCAAAAGATAGCAGCGGGAATGGAACAGGTCGTCGTTGACCAAGCCGACAATAATGGAGAATTTTTGACCGAATTCGATCGAGCACAATTCGGACTGAAAATGGTGAGTAAATCCTTAAAAATTCTGACTCATAGACTCGTGAGAATCTGTTTAAAAATGAGAAGCAGCAGCAATAGTGTGATTCACTGAAACTGTGCAGAAGAAGAAGAAGGTCTAAATTAATATGATAAAAGTGTCCCAACCGACAAATTCATCAGAAATTAATGCAATCATAATCTTTGTAATTTTCAAAATTATCTTAATATGGAATTAGAATCATAGCTCTTGAAAAATCATCGGGAAATATTTCACTTTTTGCAAGAAACGAGACTTAAAAGACTTTTAGTGCAAGACCGTGAGTTTGGACGATTTTCGATACTTTCAAATCTCAAAAACTTCATGAATTCGACGAAGAACTACGGACAACATGAAATTCATATTATTTATGAAATTCATATTATTTATGAAATTCATATTAGTTATGAAATTCATATTATTTATGAAATTCATATACAGAACCCATGCTGGAATCTTGAGTATCTAAAGTGAACTGACGCTATGTAGGAACGATGCTCACTCTGAAAGTGGTGGGAGTGGAGGGAGGGAGGGAGCCTGCGTGCAGCGAGTTTCCCTCCACTTTCAGAGTGAGCATCGTTCCTACTCAGCGTCAGTTCACTTTAATTGATACTGAATAGATATGTTAGATGTCTAGCAGTTGCTGAATAACCTCGGTGCTTATTTTCTTTGCTTTGCACCTGTTGCCTCCAAGGCACAGAATCTTCCCATGGCATAGACCATCAGCAGCAAAGGGGCCAATAGGCTTTTTCCAGGTGCAATATTTAAGGCAATACCAGTGCCAAGCAGGCATCTAAGCAACCATAGTTTCCAACCATTTAGTTTCAGTCCCTTTCTTTTATATATAGAACTGAGAATAGCTGAGGTTTAGAGCAGTTCTGGTAGCTTTGAAAATTACCTCAGTAAGTAGTGTTTTAGGAGAGCACGAGTCTTGACCCCCAACTTGGCTGCTGGCGTGAGAAAAAATATCAAAATTGGGGTTGACCTGTTGCTACTCACGTGCAATGGTAGTTTTAACAACCGCCAGCAAATCAACATCCCCTCAGAACTCTAAATACAAGGAGTCAAATCACGCTAAAAGTGTGCTAAAGTTCTCAGAAGTCATTATGATTTTTTTTGCTTTTTAGGTCCTCTGTGAAATCGAATATGCGTTGCTACAAAAAGGAGTTCCAGAAGAAGAATTGGCTGAAGTCCCGCGGGAAATTATCCCCATGCGAATTCGTAACTTGGAGGACCAATCCTACCGAAATCTCCGGGATTGGTACATTTATCGGGACTACATGAACGGTCTCGAATATGTCGTTGATGCCTTCACTCACTTACGTAGAAATAATTCACGAAGACGTCGAAGACGAAGGCAAACTTTTCAATGGTGAAAAATTAATCGTAATTTGCTTCAAAAAAGCTTTAAACCAGTATTAGTCTAGTTTATTTAGGTTTTTGCAAAAGAAAAATTAAACATCCCTAATTTGAAAATAGTGTGCCAAGATTTTGACTCTTTCACCCTCCACGATATTAAAAACTAATAAAACGCACGCGAAAAACGCGTGCTACGCGTGCGCGCGATGCTGAACTTGATTTACGCTTTCGGATATATTCCTGCCATATGTATCGAAAATTGAGCCAAAGATTTATATTCTGTATGCTTGGCTCTAGTATTCTAGTATTTTTGAAAAAAATCATCCAACGTCAACCCATCCCCAAGAATCTCAAAAGTCTTTTTGTTTAACTTAAATTCCTATTGTGTAATTTAAAAAAAAAATCCTGTTTTTTCGCCTCGCTTCCTGATGCTCTAAATTTTCAATTATGTAAAAATAAAATTTTTAGGCCTTTTTTATCATGCCTATATTTCTAGAAAATCCCTGTGATAGATTTGGATTCTTAGTAAACTTTACATTGAAAAAAGACATCGACAAAAAAAAACATTATGTGTAAAAAAATTGTGTACAAAATTTTTTGAAGTTCCTTCTTTTATCCTATGCTTGAGCTCAGAAAATAAAATAAAAATCATCTTGCAAATTCATGAAACATTTTTCTGCGAAAAAAAGTGCAACCAAATTATCGGTCAGATGTAAATCATTGTGGCGGCGCTACCAGACTTTACCTGATCCTCCTTTGCCGCCTAAGGTAGAAGAACTGCTCTCCTACGTTACGCAAAAATGAAAAAAAGATTTTAAAAATGCAGACATTATGGTGTTGCCAATCATGACTCGCAATGCTTTAGTGCTTAGACCATTAATTTTCTATGCATTGGATTTGTTTGACAACAAGAACATAAGAGCTCCAAGGTGATTCGTAACCTTAGGAATAATAATGAAGCGAAAGCCAGTAGGGTGAGAGGATTTTTAAGCGCAACTCTCTTATGTGGATCAAAAATACATGACCAGAAAACTGGATAAATTGATGAGCTAGTTTGATTTGAAAAAGAAGGAATAGACAAAAGACGTCAATGCTCTGGTCTAAAACAAAAGAAGAATGAAGATCAGGTCGAAAGGTCGCAGGGATACCTTACATCATGAGTGACTTTTGTTTGTGAGACAAACTTGTTTTCAGAGCTTTCCAGCTATAATGAATGAAAGGAAGATTTGTTATTAGCGATATGATAATCGAAAATCGTAGGTAATGTGACAAGGGGCTATACGTAGCAAAGGGCTTTTGTAGATTACCCAACTCACCCTAGAAAGCATACTAATTCAATTCATAATACCTAGTAGTGAACAGGTTGTCGTCATGCTATCCAAAATTCTACATCTACTTTTGTGCTCGTCCATTTTTAGCCAGATAATCAAGGCCAAATCTATTCAAGCTGGTAAGTAATCTGCCAAGATACTTTATTGATTTTTGACTCTATCTCTGCTTTATCTCAATTGACGTTAGGTACGGCCTTTACGGAATTGGTGTCAGACAATAAAGAGTTTGCTTTGAAAATAGAATTAGAGGATCAGGATAGTTTGTTTTGGGGCCATTTGGTGCTGTATCACCAAGTCAACAATGGTGAAATACAATTGTGGCATTCGGATTACCACCCAACAAACGGTACTGAAGCTTTTCTGGACGAGGTGAGAATGAATACATTTCCTTAACGACGCTGAAACACAGCATGTCTTCCGTATTCAAAGCAATGTACTATATTTAGTACAGAGATTTAGTACACTATGTGAATTAGCTATTTTTAGTTACCTGCCCCGCTGTCTAAGGATAAAGTTAATCATCTTTTTTATGTAGTTAGTATGAGGATTATGCCTTAAAGAGTATAAAATACGTCATAACTTCTTACATTGATTATGTTCTTTTTTGGACCCTGATTATAGGCTGATGGTACATTTGTCATTAGAAACTCGAGTCAAATAACCTGGAGTGCCACCTTGAACGAAAGTGTATCTTGCAAAGCTGCCATAGTAGATCTAACGGATTCCGGACAATTGTCATTGAAATGCGCGGATGGATTCATCAAATGGAGTCCTGATACAATCACGGTGTATTCAACAGATGTATCCAAACCAGAGTCCGAAGAGTGTTACTTTTTGGACTCACCTGAGATAAGAAATGACTGGGAAAAAAGGTTAAAATTAGGCCTTAGGTGCATGAAAATCCGATCTCCCAAATACACTTTTGGATACGGTGCCAGAGCTATAAGCTTTGATGACCTCAAATGTGGAGTCAGAAATGCCAGTTCTGTAGCTTTAATCGAATCCTCAGACACCTGTTGGTCTCAAACCAACAACAACTTGAATACAGATTCTACCATCTTTCATAGCCTTCGATTAATCGATGAAGATTACTACAAAGATTACAAAGACGTAAGAAAGAAAAGATTCAAGGCCAGGAAACTGGAGATTGAGAACAAATGGAACCGTCTGTATCTTACCAATAGCAGTATTTTCCTCAATGCTGGCTTCGAATCTTTGATTGTAAGCGAAATGAAACAGCCGGAAAATATGTCCATACCGGGCGTATTTGTCACGGCTATCGTACTATTTGCTTTGCCCATAAGCAAGTCATCCTACTTAGATGAATGGAACAGATTGTCCGATGACGATGGAATACTTGAAGAGTGGACCGTATCCGATACCTCGATACTTCAAGCCGCGCTTACATGTCCAGCAATCTCAAGCTTGCAATCCAAAATGTCTGCGGATCTTTGGGAAGCTTCAACTTTAGATTCCAATATCCAACCTAAGGTGGGTACAACCATTGATTTTCAATGCCCAAGTGATAAACAACTCAGCGATGATTCTGATGGGTACCATGCTAACGATGACAAGTTTACGGTTTTATGCACAACCAGAGGTAATTATGAAGTGCCTCGAAATTGGCCAACTTGTGTCCGATTTTGTCCCATTCGAATGCCTTACAAGCCTTTGAGCAAAACTGGATTAGTTGGAGTTGAGGGATTGAATACAGTGCCTAGTGGAAAATACGGACGATACATTTGTCAAGATACATCGTTGGGAGTTGATAGAGGACCATCTGAATTCTTTAAGGTTCAATGCAACCCAGATGGATACTATGATGTGCCCAAAAATGTTCGAGATTGGCCTATTTGCATGGCTAGAACGACTACAATGAGTCCTGTATTGCCTGTGGCATTGAAAAATATGATGTCGGCTTTTACGCAACGTTTGGAATTCCGCTTGGAAGCTTATGCGTGGACCGGGGATGGACCTAAAATTGAGACCAAAACTGAAAATTATCTGTTGAAAATTGTGGCACCAGTGGCTGGAAGTAAGCTTCATTATCCGTTTTTTACCAGATTACTATGCATACATTTTGAAATTGTATCTTACAGCTATGGGTCTATTCGTTATCCTTGTATTATGTCTCAGTCGTAATGACAGTATTCTCTGTAAGATTTGCGAAGAAAGAAAAATTTGATGTCAATACTCGTACTCAATTATGATGTACACATTTTGAAGCTCCCTAATTTAAACATTGAAATACAAATCCACACCGTTTGACCCACGAAGTTGAAACTTGGCACTTAGCCTCAACTTCTTGATGTTTTGGGTATTTTGTAGCAGAACCACTTCTCTGGTCCTTTTTTCAATAATGCATAAGCATTAGACTTATTTTGGATCTTATTGAGACATTGCATTGACGTACATCATCTCTCTATTCATCTCCATTGACGTCAATTACAGCATGTAGACTGTACAGCAGTAACAGATTGACGAAAAGAAGATTTTCCTGATAGGATTAAGTACGTAGAATGTAGATACACCCCCGCCGCCCAGCTCCTCACGTGATTCTGATATATTTATAGCTTAATCATCTGAATCTAATTCAATCCTTCTTTTCAAGCAAGAAAAATATCTTATTACTCATTAAATAGTAAAGTAAATGGATGGGAGAACTACGATCTACTGTAGTAATCTACTGCTTTAGTTTACATTCTTTTAGTTGTAACTATGGATATGAGGTTGCTATTGGTGTTCGTAACACCGCCAACGTAACAACACTTACTAAAAATGTTGCTTACATTGTATACGTTGCTTTTTGTCCTTGCCCATGAGTCCTTGTCTGAACCGATTCCAGAAGTTTTAGAAGGAGATGAAACTACAACTGAACCTTTACCTTGTCTATTACCAGACCAGAAAACTGAAGACTTTGATTGTTACTTTCTGGAACAGTTTGAAGATGACGAATCCAGACTACAATTGTTTGAAAGATGCTTGAACGAACGTTCAAGGAAAAAAGTCATTTTATCTCGAATTTCACAGAGCTTAATGATAGATCAACGAGTATGTGGTGTAAGCAATGCATCTGATGTAATCAATTCAGAATTATGCTTTGTGCCAGTGAATTTGCAAGCTCCAGTTTTTGCTCATTTCATCAGTGTCAACGTTTCGCAAGAAGAGTTTCAAACATTGTTTTCTAACATCAATCATCCGGATTTTCTAGCCAAAAAGTTGAGTTTAGAAATGGAGATGGGAACGTTGATTCTTGGCCATGAAATACTAGGAAAAATATTCGAATCTGTATTAATTACTGCACTTGAGTTATGGCTAAATGATCAAAATGAACGTCGACTCAAAGTCCAAGCATTTCTTCAATTTCGATCAGAAATTGTTCAAGAAGACTTGCTCCAACATTGGGAAACTTTGACCAATGACAAGTTCTATAACATGACCATTGAAGAAAGGAAAAAATGTCCTAAATTGAAAACAATTAAGAAAGACATACCAGAAGACTTTAACGATGATCTTGAAAGTCTGGATGACGAGCTGGAATTGAACATTGGAAACTACTTTAACTTGCAATGTCCAGATGGTTTAAAATTGAGTTTTGACAATGATTCTTTCTTAGCTTGGGATGATTATTTTACTGTCACTTGCATGCCTAGTTTGCAATACAGTGTCAAAGATCATTGGCCAAGTTGTGTCAAGGCTTGTGGAACATGCTTGCCGGAGGCTCCGGAACGTACTGGATTGGTACCCATCCAACCTGATCATCAAGTACCTATTGGACAACACGCAAACTATATTTGTCAAGACAACTCCTTAGGCACTGATGAGGGTCCTTCAGAATTGTATTTGGTCAGTTGTATTGCGGAAAATACATTTGAAATACCTTCTGAATACGGATGGCCCTTATGCTTGCCCAGAACTACAACGGTACCACCTGTGATACCATTAGCTTTTAACCAAACAATGGAACGAAGAGTTGCAGCAATTTATCAAAGGCACCAAAAGAAGGAATTCATTGATTTATCGGTAAAAATTCAAGATCCTGGGTCCCATTTTTTGACAACTACCATACCTTCTGTCTTAGGTAATTATACAAGTATATTTCAGAACGAAGCGTGGGTGTCTGTCAGACTCTGATTACTTAGGACTCGTCATCGGATTTGCCCAGATTTGATTTTGATTACTTCTTTTTCAGGACTTGCACTTGTCATTGGAATCGTCTTTTATCTTTCTAACATCAATAGCCCACTTTGTAGTATTTGCGGCGAAGCTACAAACATAATTGACAAAAGAATATTTTTGCTTAAAAATAATGGAGATGACAAAATATCAGAGGATACAAAAATCTCCAATGAAGCGTAAAAAACCCCGAATTTTAGTTTGATCATCCGGTCAATGAAGTTTTATTATACGTAAAGATTTCTTTTCAGTCACGCAACCTTGCTAAAGCTTCAATGTTCCGATTTGCCTAATCTCGCAACCTTTCCTTAATTCCTCATGTGTGAACTTTATGTTGCTACTGCTTGTATTGCAATGTCAATAAATCGCTTATCTCTATCTTGAATTTTGATGTGAAACATATAAAAATGTCTAAACGTAGTGATGTAGAACTGGAATTGATAAATGAATTCAAGAATTTCGATTTGACAAGGCAGCATAGCCAAGATTCGGTGCCACCTTCCAGGTTCAAAATCAAAGCTGCAAAACAGGAATCCACCCCTAGTCCACCCACCAGACCCACCAGAATCGTAAGAATATTAAAAAAAGCCAGATAATTATACTATAACATAATGTATTCTTTTAGAGTTTAGAAAAAGATCGAAAGAGAGTTCAATCATTGCCAAGACAAGTACCTGTGCATCAGATTTCTCCACCTCCACGTAAACCACCTCCACCTGTTCCTAGGCACCGAATGCCTGATTTGGTCCAAGGAGCTTCGAAACATACAGAAACATTGGATGATCAAGGATACTTGATGCCTGAAGAATTGGGTATTCCTCAGCACGTCCAAAGAGTTTTGAATCAACGTGGACCTAAATTATCTTCAACAATGACAATGCCGCATCTAAGAAATACCAGACAAGCCTCCGGTGGATCTTTACCCAATGACAGGTACCCTTTCAGACTAGTTGATCATTGCAGAAAAGACTCCACTGGAAACCTGTCAGTTGAATCATTTCAACAAAATTCTGGTACTCCGAAAGTTGAGAAGAAAGTTTCGTTACGTCCATTACCTGCAACTCCTCCAATGAGTATCAAGGAGAATTTGGCCAAGTATCCCTGGTTTCAAGACATATCTAGAGAAGAAGCTGAAAATTCGGTGAGCTTAGGAGGCAAAAATGGAACTTATTTGGTGCGTAGGTCCAAAAATGGTGGTCCACAAGCCCCCTTTACATTGACTTTGTATTTCCAAGGCTCAACATACAACTTGAACATCAGACATTTACCCAATGATAAATTCATTTTGGGCAAGAAGAAGAGCAACGAAATGGTCTTTGGATCATTGAAAGAATTGGTTGAAAGGCATAAAAAATTACACTTGAAATTGATTGATAAGCATGGAAATATGAAGGGACAAGTAGTGCTCACAGATTACCCCAAAATGTCTAATTGCTGAAATTTAACGTAACAATAAACTTGATTATCACGCAACCTTCCATTGCAACTTTTTTTTTGCGATGAATTCAAAATTGGAAGAATGCGTTCGATGTTTGCTAAATGATTCAGTGAGCTGACAATCCAATATTTGAACTTTGAAAAGAAGACCTTGATCGCATTACGTGACTTGAACAACAACATTTTTTCTGAAAAAAAAATGAATCAGTATTCAGTTTGTCTGAAAATTGTCTCATTTTGTAACATCTGTTGAAGACGTTTATAAATGTTATCGTGTGGTTTGCGCAATTGATGTCCAAATTATCACGCAACCTAAGGCAGTAATATAAGTAAAACATGTGCACATTGTTTGAAAATCACCCAAAATGTCTCATTTAAATATTTCAATTTTGGCATTTCCATCAATTTTTGTCCAACTAAATCTGATCTGTCTGGTAACACTGTTTGACCGCAAGCTTCAAGTTTTCAAAAACTCGCCAAAATGGAACATTTTGGCATTTTTTATTAACTTTTGTCCACTCAAAATGTAAACGTAGCTAGCTTCGCTCGCAATGTTGAATGATACTTTTTCTGTGATTTTCAAACACCGTGCATGTGTTGTAGGTAAGTAATTATTTTGTTAAGTAGAAAAAAATCTAAAAAAAAGAAACGCAAGCTTTTTAGTAGTAGTAGGGCGTGGAGGCCTTAATTCTTGCTTTGAAACGGCATGTGCTTAGTGATTTTTGAATCACGCAACCTCCCACACAAACTACTTTTTTATCATATTTGTTCAAGAATGCACGTCATGTCTTTTTATCAGAATTCCAACGAAATGTCGAGGAGAAGGCCTGAGTTGCCTGCAAAGGAACCCAGTAGTACAGTAAAATCATAAAAAGATAAACTTTGCATTCCATCGTGATTTGAACTCGCGCGGCGAGGCGGAGAGACAGCAAAAAAGGCGGCTGAGGAGGCATCAAGCAAAAAAAAGTTGAAATTTGGCTTTGAATACATATAAATAAAAGAGTAAAGCAACTGCGCGCGCGCATGCACATCATCATTGCGCGCAATAGCGTAGCGAGTTTTCCAGTTGAGTGAAAAAAGGTCGTTGTGAAGTGACTTTATCATCTGACATTCCAGTGATGGTGATTTCAATGGCTGCTAGATGGCGTTTTACAATGCCACCAGCAAACCCTCACCTGTATTACTATTTACCTCCCGCGCATCATACGCCCTACTCACCGTATCACCGCAGAACATTCAGCAGCAGCACCGCTTCGCCTGCTGCTGCAGTTCACCGTAGTAGCACGAGACGAAGCTATAGCAGCCGCGGACAGGCCTCGGGGCAAAAGGCGCGCACACCCTCTCTCTATTTTCCAGATTGGATACATTGCCAAGGTTTTTTCGCCAAAATTGTTCAGAAATATTCACAAATTTATTCAAGACTTTTAAAGGCTTGTTTCTCCAAAGAAATCAGATTTTTGAAGCTTTTCATCCTTAGAAAATCTGGCAAATCGAAAACGAATTTCATTAACGCCATCTAACCATTTTTTTTAAAGATTTTCTTTACTGTACTGAGATCAGACTGTTTGACCTTATGACCCTTATGAGCGATTTTTGTACACTTATTTCACTCAAGCTCGACCTTAAGAATATTTTCTTATTACATTCATGTTTTCTCATTCATGAATCATTTACTTCATTAATTATGCATTAATAGCTTTCTTAGATTTAGTACCTGCATTATTTGCTGTACGACTCTTTGCTGTTTGCATTCTCTGGGAACGCTGAAGTAAATAGTAGGTTTTTCGGTGTAGCAGGTGTGCACTCGCGCCCTCTCCCTCCCCTACTCTCGGTCAATTTCTTGAAGCGCTCTAGTTGAAAAGTTTTACAGAACGAGCCGAGTTTACTCTTCAAAACGAGAGAAGAAAAAAGTGCTGAGAAGAACTGAGACAAAACAATTAATAAACAAGTCTCAGTCAAGCAACTATTCAGTAAAATCTCCGTGATTATAACCCTGCTGAGCAAACCACACATGTGTACAGGGTGTCAAAGAAGCAAAAAGTGAAATTTCTTTTACAGCAGTGAAAACATAGCCCAAACAAATAAGAAGTTTGAAAAATTGAACCAGGTAAGAATTTTCAATGAGTAGAGTCCAATCCATAGCCTATTTAACAATACCAATATCCTAAAACTACTTTGGATCAGTTAAAATACGTTAAAAGTTTTTTGTTGACTTTTTGGCAGGTGAATTTTGAAACGCAAATATGAGAGATAAAATTTGTGAGGTCTGAGGGCTAATTTTGGATCTGTGAGTGAGGAGAGATAATAACTCTTTCATAATCTGAATTTGTTTGCAAATGGGACGAGTAGACGCTCCTAAAAAAAGTTTCAAATTCAAATAACAAAACTTTGAAATCCAAACTTTCCACCAAGGTTTTCATTTTTGAAAAAAATGATTGATTTTTTTAGATTTCAAAGAGAAATGTGTAAGTCAGTTGTCTGACGTCAAAAGAATTCTTGCCCATGTTTACATTTCTGCCGCTACGAGCTGCTTCGTTTTACTATAAGATTGGGATTTTCCCAAGAGCTAATACAGCTAGGAGAACTTTTAGAGAAAGTTGTAAGCCCTTACACCTTCTTCCTCATGCAAATTGTTTACATTTCACCCATGTATTGATTATTGTACATAAACAGTCTCAAGCTCTAGCAGCTCCCTGGAATGCGATCTAGATCTTTTACAGATTGAAATATTTGGGTCATCCCATAGTATAGTGGCAAACTATTCTGTCACACCCTGTACCATGATATTTAGTAAAGTCTCAAGAATTTTGTCCTGGCCTTTTTTTAAAGCTTCTTTCTCCGGCTTCTTTCGTTTCGCAGCGCATTTTTCTGTAATTTCATGGAATCCTGGGCTTTTCCTAGAACTAAAAGTCTTTTGGAGATAAGTCCTGGCAACAGTAATACAGGGTATCCAAGTATATTCTAAGCTACATTCCTATGCTGAACAAATCCAGCACCTTTACCATTACACCTAACTTTGCTGAGCATGGAACATTTAAATTACATTTCTAATTTGCTTCGACACCCTGTATGATGATTTTGGAAAGTATTTTTAAAATGAGACCGTTTAGACTTTAGACGTCATCTAGTGTAAAGCATGGGTTATTTTTTGCGTAATAAGAATTCCTAGAATGATTTTCAAGCTTTCTTTTTTTTTTCTCTTTCAGGATCATGGAGGACATGAAAAGAGAAGTGCTTCTTCATGATGCCGTTGCAGCCGTAGTTTTGCAAATTCCTGAAGACTGTGAATAAATGCCTTGTCGGTCACCACCGCCCTTGGCATCTCAGCCTTATCTCAGCATGGCTCAGCAAAGCAACGGCATAGGCGTACCTCCGCCTACTCAGCCTAAAAAGCAGAGTGCAGGCATGCCAGTACAACCTTCTTCCGGTCAGCCGGCTACCAACAATGCCGTGCCGGCTCGCAACGGCTACAACGAGCGCGCCATGGCCGAAATCAAAAACTCCCTAAGCAACTACGAAAAAGTTAACGGTCTGCATCGGCCTATTAGGCCGGTCAGCGCGCTCAGTACCGGCTCGTCGACCAATAGTGCCTACAGCAGTGACTATGTGCAGTGTTTAGCCCTCAATGGTGGCTTAGTATTAGACGAGGTAAGCCCTGAATTTTTCAAGTCATTTGTGAAAATAATTTGCTGGGTGTGTCTGCTGTCAACGGAGGGTTTTTGGCTTTATAATACACTATATGAGAGATTTGGGTGGAATTTAAGTGCAAAAACGATTTTCGCGGAAAAAATGGCAGTTTCACTACTAACGCCCTATCATTATGAAATCAAGCAAACTATGCATTTAGCACGAAATTGGCTAATAGAACAAAAGTTCACTTCTAAACAATTATTTGTAGTACTACAGGGTGTTTGATGGAATTTAGCTCCACTTGCAAGTGTTGTAAAAGGAGACTTTTTGTGGGTGATTTTCACACAGTCTGTCTTTGAGGATTATTTGTAGGTCTGATATCTAGCCTTCTTAAATTGATTTATGACATTTTTTAGGGCACTGAAGAAATGTCCTGTAATGCGAAAATAACATGTTATTCAGCTGTCGCGAACATTCCTTAGGTGTCAAATTCCTTTTTTTTTTTGCTTAGCTTAGGCCACCTCCGCCTCGTGACTACACACAAAAATTTTGCTGAAGATGGAATTTTGAAATCTACAGAGTAAAGCAATGTTTTTTTAATTCAAATTGTGCTGATTGTTACAATTACAGAAAGTAACATGGGATTTTCGCCATGTTCTAATTCCAAGGCTTGCTTGGAATGTCTTAGACGGTTTTTTTCCACAAGTCGTCCCTCAATCATGTCCTTGGCCACTGAGGAATGTGGCGCACAGTATTTTCTATTCAAAAATGTGCTGTCCTTTTAGGTTCTAATTTTAGAGACATCTAGCTTACAAAATACATAAGCTAGATTTTTCATTTTTCAATGATTGAATTGATGGATTTAAAGGGGCTGAGCAGAATTACAGTACAGAGTAGTACGAAGCCTTAGTAGCTTTTCACATATTTCTCAACATGTTGGCAGTTGAGGAATTTTCTCTGGACTGCCTTCAGGCACAATGCCAAAATGCATTCCCAAAGATGAATTTGGCTCCTCCTTTTGTACATTTAGAAATTCTCTCAGCTCAAATTCCTCTTAAGAATTTGGAAGAAAAAGTAAAATGTATTTTGAAAAAGGGGAGAAAAATGACAAACCAATAAGCATTTCACATTCCTAATGATGCATAAACTTTTTTTTAAAGTGATTCTTTTTCTGAGAATCAGTATTGTTACGCCTCGTATGTTTTCAAATTTTCCACTTTCCAATCTGGAATATCAGCCACAAAGAATTAGCGGTTGCTACCATACTTTATGGAAAACATCTTCTTGGTGAAACACCCTGTATCTCCTAAAAAGGACCTCTGCTAATTCCTATTCTCATCTTTGAAGTTCAAAAAACCTTTTTGCATAGAGCAATTTGTGAAATAAGTTCAGCAGCCGCAGTGTGTAAATTTCAGCTTCATTAGCTAAGGCATCAGCCTTACATGACCTTGTGGAATATATTTTTTGTTCCTCTGATGGTTTTGAGATGAGTTTGAAGGATTTTCAACGACGTGAAGGAATTTCGACCCACGCTAATGTCCAATCTAACCGACTAACTCAATATAGACAGTGTGTTCAACAGTTGGAAAAAAATATCTCATTTTTTATTGGGTTGAGCGAAGAAGCGAGACCACATCATGAACCTCATCTGGAATTGGATTATTTTAGAAAATTGGACCCAAATCAAAGGGTAAATAATCTGGTAAATTTTGAACTTGGTATCCGAAGAATCCGTTTTTTCTCAACTTTTCCCTTTTGTTCACACAGTGGTTTGGCATGCGCTAAAAATTCATTGGAATTCCTGAGGAGTGAGTAGTGCTGCTAGTGCCTTAGCATAGCAGCAGGCAGCAATAGACGTTCGGACTGTTGCTCTGTACACACACACACTGAACTGACTGACTGAAAAAACGGTTACATTCCAATCCAAGTATTTGGCAGGAAGCAGGTCTTTAGAGTTCTTTTTTAGAGCCGTTAAACTTCAAAAGATGCGTGCAAGCATTTTTACAGATAAGAAAATTACTTTACAAATTTTTCCTAAAATCACTGAAATATTGAAAGGAATACAAATTCTAAACGCCATCTAACCAATTTTAGATTTTCAACCCAATCTTTCTTTCCTTATGAAATTCTTCTCCAATTTTTCAAGTTGGAATGTGTGTGGTGTGTCCATTGTAAAACTTATCATCCTTCTTAACTTTCGGTTAAATCTCAACTGAAAAATTCCTTGCTTGAATGGCGAGCTGGAATGCAATGTGATTAGTCAAAATAGCTTAGCATAGCTTGGCTCAGTTCAAACCTACTGTAGAATAACAGCAGCAGGGCCTAAAGCATAAAAATGTCATCAATGAAGGCATGATAAGCACCTTGATACCAAAGTTACTTGGCAGTTAAGAAATTCCATCTAGAATGATGAATCGAGAAATGAAGGCGATCCAATTTGGAAGTTTTTAGAATTTTGGCCGATAAAGATCAAAAATGTGTCCTAAACTTGGCAAGTGCCTATGGAATGCCGAAGAACAAAAAAATTCACCAGAAAGAGAAACAGAATCACATCAGCTTTACTCGCGCATTGTAAACATTGTAGAAAGCTGAAAGGAATTTTGCCTTTAAAAAAGTTGCAACGCATCCCCAGAGTGTGCAAATCTGAGGTTTTTCGCCAATCATCGCTAAGCTTCTAGATAAATTGGCCTTTAATTTTGGCAAATAATACAGTGTGACATTCCAAAGTATTTTGAATTCATTGAGGAAAAAATGCATTGAAATCCGTTGAGATCTTTTGGGGCTTGACCTGATTTCGCTACTATACTGAATTGCGTTACTAGAAGTTCTACTACTGTTGCAACGTTTGTTCTATGATTGAAAAACCACGAGAGAAAAAAATCACTCAACCATTGCCATAAACAGTGTGGCATTCGGCCAATATACGAGTGACGGTTTTTTGTTCCAAAATCTACCTGGAATATCATCAGGGTAGTCAGCCTGAAATATTTTCTCAGAAACATTAAAATTCAGATAAAATTCGACCATTTTCACATTGTTTGAAAATCACTCAAAATGTCGCATTTGAATTTTGGCATTTTCCACCAATTTTTGTCCTATTAAAATTGACCATTTTGGGCACTTTTAATTAACTTTTGTCCACTCAAGATGTAAACGTAGCTCGCTACGCTCGCAATGTTGAATGAAACTTTTTCTGTGATTTTCAAACACCGTGCATTTTAAAAAAGATCTACTGAAAATCTTGAATCAAGATTGACATTTCAAAATTAGAATGCACTGAGCGTACGAAACGTAGGATTTTTTTTCAGGCCTTACTCGACCTCCTTTAGAAGTTTAAAAAAAATTCTCATGGTTCGTAGCTACTCGGTTGTTGCTCATTTGATTGGTTGGTAGTAGCGTTTAGGCAGGTGAGCTAAGAGAGCCTAAGTTCATGGCGCGAAGAAGATGAAACTCGTGAGGAACAAAGAGCCTGCCATAGGGCAGTTTGGGCTGTAGCGGCTGACAAGACGTTGACCACTACACAAAGAACCCATTTGACATGATCATTTTGCACCACTTGACCAACTGCAAAAATGAATATTTTTTAAGCAAAGCATTGCACTTTATCTTTGCTTTTGGTTCATTTTCATTCATTCTTAGAATTATCCAAACTGAATATTCTTGGTGTAACTTCTAATAGATTATTTTCTCATGGAAAATGGCTTATCTTGAAAAACTTGTTCTCCTACGCAAACCATACAAACATAGCCTACAGTGCGTCCAGTCAAGTTTTGGATAGGATACTGAGCTTATAAAAAGTTAGGTAAAGTTGGGTGAGGTGATTTTTTGTTTCTTGTGAACTTACCAAAATTCACCTAACCTTTATTACCAATGGGGCGTTTGAATATTGCTTAAAAAATATCATGTCCCAAACTTGTCTGGACACCCTGTAGCATCATCTTTTGCCATCCACGTTTCTAATTTGGATGCTGAACTGATATAAACAACACAGTTTCACAGCTCTGAAGTTTAGAAATTGAGGATCTCTCCTAAGCTCCTTTTGGAAGTTTGCAAGATATGGATTTCTTCTTTTGACTACGACAACCCACACAATAAGCAACATTGTTGCTGATTGACACTCCTTTAGACTAGCATCAGTTGTTTGTGTCTTTGGGCATCTTTTCTTATTGCATCCCATAAAAGGTTGGCTTGCCAATTTCATTCATTCTATGAAGCCTTACACGTCAACGAAAAATATAACTTGAGAAAACTAAAGAAAGAAAGAAATGTTTGTATGTTGGTTTCAAATTTTAAGCTCATTAACAACTCAACAGAAAAAGAGGAAATCTATCAATCAAAAGTAAATCACAGTCTTGTAAAAGTAGTAAATTCCCACCTACATCCAGTAAAACACACTATTTTAAAAGTCAAATTTTTGTTCAAAAATTCAATTTTGACAAAACCCCAACATTTTCACAA